>ML280896.1:4421-32179 GCA_005239495.1 Nicotiana undulata
GCCCCCCCCCCCCCCCCCCCCCCCAAGCTCCGCGTTCGCGATCAGAGCCCTGTGTTCGCGTAGGGTTAAATCCCGCTCCTGCCCAAATTCACATCACGATCGCACTGAGTGGACCGCGATCGCGAAGGTCAAAAGACCTGGGCACCAGATTCAGCAGCAAAACACCAAGTTTTCTTAGGTTTTTGCACCCCGAAACTCACCCGAGCCCTCAGGGCTCAAAACTAAATATACACACAACCTCAAAAACATCTTACAGACTTATTCGGGCAATTAAATCACCAAATTAACAAAAAAACAACGAATTAAACTTCAAAATCAATGCAATTTCTGTTAAACTTCCTAAACTTCTAAATTTTCCATTTTTTATCCGAATCACGTCAAACTAAATCCGTTTCTTACTAAATTTCACATATAACACATATAAGTCATATCGAACCTGTACCGGGCTCCGGAACCATAATACGGGCATGATATCACAAGTTTCACATCAAATTTCATTTTCAAAGACCACTATATTTTTCAGAAAATAATTTTCTTTAAAAATTCATTTCTCGGACTTGGGACTACGGAATTTGATTCCAGGCATACGCCCAAGTCCCATATTTTCCTACGGGCCCTCCGGGACCGTCAAATCACAGGTCCGTATCCGTTTACCAAATATATTGACTAAAGTCAACTTTACTCAAATAATCAATATAAAATCATCATTTTATCAATTTTCCACTTAACGGTTTCCCGGCTTCACGCCCAGGCTGCACACGTAAATCGAGGTGAGATATAAAGAGGCTTTCACAGCCTCAGAATACAGATTTAGCTAAAATTACACGGTGACCTTTTGGGTCATCACATATGGTTATATGAATGAACTTATATGACAATCCTAGAAGTATTTAAATTGCTTAAAGCATATATAATTCTTGGTCCTGAAGTACCACATCCTATGTGCAGTTTGTGCACATATGTATCAAGCTATACTATAAGCATGATAATGTGACAGCGAGAATACCTCTATGGAGATATTAAAAAGTCCATTCCATAACATTATATGAATACATTACATATCTATCAAGAATGATGATTTCAAGGTACAACATATTCATTCAAGTGATAATATGGTTGATTTGTTCACCAAATCTATACTGATGTCAACCTTCAAGAAGCTAGTACACAAGATTGGGATGCAAAGGCTCAGGGATGTGAATTGATGCTCTCATCAGGAGGAGTTAATACGTGTTGTACTCTTTTTCCCTTACAAGATTTTGTCCCACTGGGTTTTCCTTGCAAGGTTTTTAATGAAGCAACCAAAAGGCGTATTGTTAGATATGTGTACTCTTTTTCCTTCTATAGAAATTTTTCCCGCAGGGTTTTATTTTACTTAACACTACTGGAAATCAGGCAAAAAGCGACCACATATAGCGACCAAAGTTGGTCGCTTATCTCAATATACCGACCGAAACGCGTCCAAACTGGCTTGGTCGCTATATTGGTGGTCCTTTTACCAAATATTCAGGGTAAACAAAATACCGACTGATAATAGGCTAAAATTGTATAATTTGGCTTATGTTTATACTCTAACTTAATGATGCTTTACTGCCTCAAGTGTGTTAAATAATGATAAAATTGGATCTAATGATGATTTTTGTGCTTCGCAGGAGTACAAGACCGTAACGGCAACTTATGATGGTGATCTTGGCAAAATTGGAGTAGAATAGACCATGGGGTACCTTGTGGGTGATTTAAAGGCTGAAGAATCAGTGAGACAGCAAGAAACCTCATTAGCTCGGGAATAGCGCGGCCTTAGCGTGCCCGCGTTAGTCCAGCTATCCGGAGGCAGTATGTAACTCAACTAGCGCGGGCATTAGCGCGCCATTAGCGCGCCCGCGCTAGTCCAGACGCGTGAAACACAATTGAAGGGTAATTTCGGAAGTCCAAGGCCAATTCACACAAACTATAAAAGGCTCAATTCGTCCAAGAGAAAGGAGAATCAGTTTTTAGAGTTTAGAAAACAACAAAACAAGGGCAAGAGGCAAGGAGGCAAATTGGGCATCAATCCTTCTTTTCTTCTTTTGTTCTTTTGTTCTTTTACCATTGACTATGAATTCCTTTATAGTTTTCATCATTGTTATGAGTAGCTAAATACTTTAATCTAAGGTTTTGATGGAACCCGTTGGGGATGAACTCGTTGGCATGTTAATATAGTTTTGAGTTGGTTATTCATCTCTATTTGTTCAACTACGTTTTGATTGTAGTTAGTTAAAAGGATCCTCAACTAGTTGTTCCTATTTATTATGTATCTGATTGAAAGAGAGTGCATATTTAGGTAGTTGTTTGAACAACATCACTCCCGGAGTATAGGAGAGAACCATAACCGAGGGTTTAGAGGTTGGATTAGAGATAACGATACCTCGAGTGAAATCTAAAGTGAACTGTAATGTGAATCTAGCTAGCGTAGCTTGAGAGAGTGCATCTAGTAAATTATCATAATTGCTTGAGAGAGAATTATGATAACTAGAGAGTTCATGATTGATAGAGACAACTAAGTCAAAACTATAGGAAACATACAACTAGGGGAATCAACAACGGGGGAAACCATTACCTTAGACTTTTATTCCAATTGTTTACAACTACTTATTAGTTACTCTTAGTTTTATAGATTCAATTAGCTGTAGTAGTAATCACAATACCATTTGTTATTCATAAAGTGTGAGGAGGTTGACTAATAAGAATTTAGTACTTTACAAGTTTTGATACGTTAAGTCCCTGTGAGATTCGACTCTGGGCATAATACCCTGGATTATATTTGCAACGCCCGCTTAGTATTTTCATAGACATAGTTGAGCGTGATCAAATTTTGGCACCGTTTCCGGGGACTTAACGGTATTATCAAGGACAGTTGAAGAAAAATACAAAAATTCTTAATTATAGTCAAGTTTCTTTGATTTCACTCATTTATTGAATTTCTAACATTTGTTGAACCGGTGGTACAGGTGGATGCCTAGGAACTCTTCGAGAACTGGTGACGTTGTTGAAGCTTTACCAGACCCCGAAAAAGTTTTCAGGGTCGTGAACTGAGCCAATCGAAGAAGCAAACGACAGACAAACATTGAACCAATAGAATTTGATATGGCAGAACTGAACAACAGAGTTAATATTGACGGTGAGGTTATTGGTGATAGGCTGGTCAACCCTGCAGCAAGAAATGATGCGCCTCAGGCGCCCATTTCACCTGAGGCGCCACTATATGACTGGGCGCAACCCACAGCTGATAACTTGGCAACCGCGATTGTGGTCCCCCAGATTTAAGCAGAGTCTTTTCAGATCACGAATAATATGCTGAATTTGTTGCAGAATAAGGGGCTATTTTCGGGGTCATATGTCGAGGACCCTCAGCAATATTTGAAGAACTTCCTGTCCATATGCAAAACCCAACGGCAGCCGAATGTTATCCCGAAAGTACTAAGACTGTTATTGTTTCCATTCTCGGTAATGGGGGTTGCTCAGACTTGGTTGAATTCCCTCCCAATCAATTCTATTATTATATGGGAGGAATTGGTCAAGCAATTTTTGGGAAAATTTCATCCACCCAACAAGACATCACAGCAGATCGATGAGATAATCAGTTTCAGACAGAAGCCCATGGAAACGCTGCAAGAGACATGGGAGAGATTTAAAGGGATGTTGGTTATTTGCCCACATCATGGTATTCCTGAGCAGATGTTGGGGCAAAGGTTCTATATGGGGCTAGCTGATAGTGTGAAAGCCAATGTAGATGCATCAGCAAGTGGAGCGTATCTCAGCAAGACGTGGAAAGAGTGCCAGAGCTTACTTGACACTATGGCACAAAATTCAGGGTGGACCACTAGGGGTGCACCTATCACCCCAATTGTTCACTCAATGTCATTAGACCCATCCTTCACTATGGCTGAGAACATGGCTACATTTATGACTCAGATGAGTATTCTCACAAAGAAGGTGGAGGAATCAGGCATGAAGCAGTAGGTTCATATTGTAGACACTACCAATGGGGGATTATGCACATCCTGTGTAAGTCAACCTATGGGCAATCACTGGAATGCAGACTGCAATCAAGCTCCCTATCCGAAAGACATGAACTATGTGTCTAATTATGAACGTCAGAGACAGGGAGGTCAGAATTGGGGTCAGCAGGTTCAACCTTACAGGCCACCCCGCCTGCAGCACAATAACGGTAACATGAGTGCCATGAGACCTCAGGGTAATATGGCACCTTACCAACGATCTCAGGGATACAACAACCAGGCTCAACAACAAGCTTATAATCCCCCTCAGCAGCAACATGGGGGGAGATAAGAAGATGGGTTCTCCAGGTTAGAAGCTATGATGCAACAAGTGATTGGGTCAACTGCCAAGATCAGCGAAAGAGTAGATGCCCATGACTCAGCCATTAAAAACATTAAGGTACAGCTGGGGCAAATTTCAAATGCAGTGCACAATCGTCCTCATGGAACTTTACCTGTTTATACTCAGGTGAATCTAAGGGACCAGGGCCCAAAGCAACTAATGGCAGTGAGTCTCCGCAATGGCAGAGACCTGGACTTGGAGCAGGAGAGGGTACGTGAGAGCAGACAGACAGATACGCTAGTGCAAGTGCCTATTGAAATTGATGACGCGACTCCTTTGACAAAGGTCACAGTGCAGCCAGTTGAAGAAAAATCCAGCAAGCAAAGTGAAGCTGAAAATGAACTGGAGGAAATCTCAAAGCCGGTAGTAGAGGTGGCGGTTGAAAAAGAAAAAGAACAGATAACAGGAAAGAAGAGACCGCCAGCCCCATTCCCTCAAAGGCTGGCAAAATACTAGAAGGATGAGCAGTATAAGAAGTTCTTGGACATGTTAAAGCAAATACATGTAAATATCCCATTGATTGATGCTTTGAAGAAAATGCCTGGCTACGCTAAAATGATGAAGGACTTGATGTCCAGAAAATTTGACTCCCAAGATCTAGCTACTGTCACCCTTACCCAGACTTGTAGTGCGGTGGTGACGCGTCCTATTGCTGAAAAGTTGTCTGACCTAGGGAGTTTTACAATTCCTTGTACTATTGGCAACTTTGCTTTCGCCAGAGCTCTATGTGACTTGGGGGCCAACATCAATCTGATGCCGGTGGCCATCTATAAAAAACTGGGGATTGGTAGAGCCAGGCCTACATCCATGTTGTTGCAACTTGCTAATAGGACGGTGAAGAGACCGTCGGGTATTCTGGACGATGTGTTAGTTCAAGTGGGGAAATTTGTGTTTCCTGCTGATTTTGTGATCTTAGACTGTCGGGTAGATAAAGAAATTCCCATAATCTTTGGAAGGTCATTCTTGGCCACAAGCAGAGCCCTTATCGATTGTGAGACTGGTGAGCTTAAGATGAGGCTCAATGATAAAGAAATCACGTTCAACGTGCAGAAGTCTATGAGGCGACCAAGTGAGTTTGCCAACTGCTCTCTCATTGACGTCGTGAACGTGATACTGGACGAAGATGATGCGTCCCTGACTGTTGGGACACTTTGGCTGCATGTTTGATAAACTTAGATGATGTGAATGGTGAGGAATTGGCATAGTGGGTCTTAGCTCTATAAGGAAAAGGGGTATGGCCGAGGACTCTCGAAATTTAACCTTTACACTTAGAAAAGAGAGAGAGTCCTCCAGCCAAGCCCTCAGTTGAAGAACCACCCAAGTTAGAGCTGAAGCCTTTACCAACCCATCTCAAGTATGCGTTTCTTGGACCTAACTCTACATTACCTGTTATTATCTCATCTGGTTTGTTGGATGTGTAGGAACAACAGTTGTTACAGGTACTCTCAGAGTGCAATACTGCCATTGGGTGGACCATGGTAGATATCAAAGGGATCAACCCAGCCTATTGTAGATTCTCCTGGAAGAGGGACACAGACCTTCCAGGGAACACCAAAGGCGCTTGAACCCGAATATGAAGGAAGTGGTGAAGAAGGAAATTATAAAGTGGTTAGATGTGGGAATCATTTTCCCCATCTCTGGCAGCAGCTGGGTTAGCCCAGTACAGTGTGTACCAAAGAAGGGTGGTATGACGGTGGTAAAGAATGATAAAAACGAGCTTATATCCACCAGAACCGTCACGGGCTGGAGAATATGCATAGACTACCGAAAGTTGAATCTTGCCACCCACAAAGACCATTTCTCACTTCCCTTCATTGATCAGATGCTCGACCGGCTAGCAGGGAGGTCTCACTTTTGTTTCCTTGACAGGTATTCGGGGTACAACCAGATTTCTATTGCCCCGGAGGATAGGGAAAAGACCTCCTTCACATGCCCTCATGGGGTGTTTGCTTTTAGAAGGATGCCCTTTGGCCTCTGCAATGCACCTGCAACATTCCAACGGTGCATAATGGCCATTTTCACAGACATGGCGGAAGATATCATGGAGGTCTTCATGGACGACTTCTCAGTGGTGGGAAATTCGTTTGATGAATGCCTAGCAAATTTAAACCGTGTGCTGAAGGGGTGTATAAAGACGAACCTTGTGCTGAATTGGGAGAAGTGCCATTTCATGGTACAAGAAGGAATCGTCTTGGAGCATTTGATTTCTAGTAAAGGTATTCAGGTGGACAGAGCCAAGGTCGAGGTGATTGAAAAACTTCCACCGCCCACGATAGTCAAAGCTATTTGTAGCTTCCTGGGACACGCCGGATTCTATCGGCGATTCATCAAGGATTTCTCCAAAATTGCCAAACGTCTCTGTAAGTTGCTAGAGAAAGATTACCCATTTGTGTTTTCTGATGATTGCAGGGTGGCTTTTGAGGAGCTAAAGAAGCGGTTAGTCATAACACCTATTATAGTTGCCCCCGATTGGGAACAACCATTCGAGCTCATGTGTGATGTTAGTGACTACGTTGTGGGAGCCGTGTTGGGGCAGCGCAGAGACAAGGTAATGCACCCAATTTACTACGCAAGTAGGACATTGAGTGGAGCTCAGCTGAATTACACGGTAACAGAAAAAGAGATGTTGGTTGTAGTGTTTGCCTTTGACAAGTTCAGGTCTTACCTGATCGGGTCAAAGGTGATTGTGTACACTGATCACGCAGCCATTCGGTACTTAGTTGAGAAAAGAGAGTCTAAGCCGCGCCTAATTCGTTGGGTGCTACTCTTACAAGAGTTTGACTTAGAGATTCGTGACCGTAAGGGAACGGAGAACCAAGTCGCTGATCATTTATCACGACTTGAAGGTGTTGAAAAGGCACCTGAGTCTGAGGATATTCTGGAAACCTTTACAGATGAGCAGCTGTTGGCCACAAGTGTGGAAGAGGTGCCATGGTACGCAGATATTGCTAATTACCTTGCATGTGGCATCGACCCTTATGATCTCTCCTCTGTGCAAAAGAAACGATTTTATCGTGACTGCAAAAATTATTGTTGGGACGAACCGTATTTTTTCAGAATTTGTATTGATAACATGATCTGAAGATGCATCCCCGAGATAGAACAATTTTCGGTTTTGCAGGCTTGTCACACATCACCTTATGGGGGATACTTTGGGGGAGTCCGAACAGCAGCAAAGGTGTTAGAGGCCGGTTTCTACTGGCCAACAATTTTCAAGGACGCCCACCAGTGGGTAAAAGGATGCAATGAATGCCAAAGAACGGGAAACATATCCCGTCGGCATGAGATGGATATGAAGCCAATGCAGGAAGTTGAGGTGTTCGATGTTTGGGGGATCGATTTCATGGGTCCCTTTGTCAGCTCTTACGGCAATAAGTATATACTTGTTGTTGTGGATTACATGTCCAAATGGGTGGAAGTTGTAGCATTCCCCACCAATGATTCGAGAGTGGTGGTGGGGTTTTTGAAGAAGAATATTTTCACGCGATTTGGAATTCCGAGAGCTATTATCAGTGATGGGGGCACACACTTTTGCAACCGGGTCTTTGAGAAGTTGCTGGCTAAATATGATGTGCGCCACAGGGTGGCCACCCCGTATCACCCCCAAACAAGCGGGCAGGTAGAGGTCTCTAACCGAGAGATCAAGAGTGTGCTCACGAAAACTGTAAACGCCACAAGAACTGATTGGGCGAAAAAGCTTGACGATGCACTCTGGGCCTACAGAACCGCATTCAAAACACCAATCGGTATGTCCCCATACAAGTTGGTATTTGGGAAGGCCTGCCATCTGCCTGTGGAGCTTGAACATCGAGCTTGGTGGGCCTTAAAGCAATTGAACATGGACCCCAATGCTATTGGGGAAAATAGACTGACAGAGCTGCATGAGCTGGAGGAATTCAGATATCACGCTTTTGAAAGTACGAGGCTATACAAGGAAAGAATGAAAAGGCTACATGAAAAGCACATTGTGGACAGACATTTCAAACCGGGAGACTGTTTCCTGGTAAGCTTAAGTCCCGATGGCATGGGTCGTACTGTGTTAAAGAAGTGTTCCCGTCTGGGGCTGTGGAGATAACAAGTGAAAATGGCACCAACACCTTCAAGGTTAATGGCCAAAGACTCAAAATGTATGTGGGAATGGATGAAACGAAAGAGTAGTCTGTGGTGTGGCTCGATGAACCACAGAGGTTGAGCGATTCTTAAATGCGCTCATTCTGCGTCGTGCCGCGACATTAAATCAGGCTCTTCATGGGAGGCAACCCATTGATTGTTGTACCCGTCGTGCCGCGACGTTAAATCAAGCGCTGCTTGGGAGGCAACCCAACGTTTATAGTGTTTTTAGGGGAGATACTAACATGTGCAGGTGCTCGGGAAAAGGGGCGAGCAAAAGCTCCCATGAAGAAATAAAAATGACATGAAGGCCCTGGGTACACCTGTACTAGCGCGCCGCGCTAAGCCGGCTCTAGTCAGGTTCCTCACTGCCTAAAAAATAGTCCCACTAGCGCGACCGAGTTATTCCCGCGCTAAGCCAACGCTAGTGGGGTTATTCACTGCCCCATTATTTTTTTTACTAGCGCGGCCGTGCTAAGCCAGCGCTAGTGGGGTTATTCACTGCCTGTCACGTTTCAGACTAGCGCGCCCGCGCTAAGGCCGTGCTAGCCTGCTCGCCATCAGGTAAGTAATTTTATTTTTTTTACTTGTTAATTTTTGTTTTTGTTTATTTATTTTAATTTGATTTACATTCCCCCACCTTCCCATATTCCCCCTCTCCTTCTCTCGCTACAACACCATTAAACCCTCCCCCTTCTTCTTCTTCTTCCCTTCCTCACTTTCCCCTCCCCCTCCATACTTAGCAAGCTGCAACCTCACCACCAACCCCACTCTCACGACATCCCTCACCACCCATTACTCTCTTTCTCTCACCCTCTCTACTAGTATGTTTTCTCTTCATCCCTTTTAATTTTGTTTTAATTTCCTTTTCTTTAGTTCCTTTGTTTTTCTTGGTTTGTAAAGTAGAGGTTAGGCTTCCTTTTTGTGTAGAAATACTTGGTAATGGTTGTGTAGGGGTTGATGGGTGCGTTTATCGGGTGATATGGTTATTGGTTTCAAATGGGTGGTGATTCTTGTGGGTTAGTAAAAATCTTGGGCGTATAATTGGCCAGTGCCCACCACGTGTTTGTTAAAATGCCTCTTGGGAGGATGTGTTGTGACGAAGTCTGTGGTGAAGTCTTAGTAGCCGTGGTTGGGTCACCTTATTGTATTGAGCTGATGTGGGACTATTTGCACGTATAATTTCTCCTCATAAGCGTCATGCAACAGGAACCTCCTCCAGCCGCCCAGCGCCAGCTAACACCGGGGGGCGGCCTCCAGGCCTTTCAACAATCAAAAGTTTGTGTCTGCAAAATCCCAGGACAGATTTAATCGAAACGAGGCCAAAACCATTGTGCCAGAGCAGGCTATGGATCTTAGGGCGTTAGGGGTAACATGTCCCACTATACCCGCAGAGCTGAGGTGCCGAGGCCTAGATATATTTTTGGAGGAGCCTACTATTGCGAATGTTATGCTTGTCCGGGAATTCTATGCGAACCTGCCGGAACATGTGAACCATGTTGTGACAGTACGCAAGAGATCGGTCGATGCCTCTTTGGAAACTATCTGGATTCTGTATGGGCTACCTCCACCGGTTGACGAGTACGCAGATGGTACCAATTATACGGGGGTCGGCATACTCCCTGGACTCAATTCATTGGGGGAAATATGTCAACCAGGGGCCGCTCTTCAATGGTACAAATATGGGAACAAGTTCCACTCCTCGGCCCTCAGGTTTGAGGCCAAGTGCTGGTTGTACTTCATAAACACCCGCCTCCTACCCTCCAAGAACCTGTCCGAGGTGAACATCCCTCGCGGGTGCTTAATTTGGTGCTTCATGAACAATGCTCTGCTCGACGTGGCCAAAGTAATACATGATGAAATGTTCCAGCGTGTCAAGGTTCCACGGTACGGTTTGTACTACCCGTCCCTGGTCACTCGGTTGTGCCTTCAGGCAAATGTGCCACATAACCTGGCTATAGACGGCCAAGTACCTGCAGTGCATCCATTCACGGCCGAGAGGGTCAAAATTGGCAAGGAAACGGTAGCACCTGAGGAATTGACTGGGCAGGATTCTGATGATAGTGATGAGGAGGAGGAAGAGGAGGAGCAACACCAGGTAGATGATGATGTGGATACTACGGGTGAGCAGCCAGCGCCACCACAGGCTGCAGAAGTTGCAGGCCCATCTGGGGCCAGTCGGGGACAGCGGTTGAACCGCCTAGAGCAAGATGTAGCTGGGTTGAGGACCTCTGTAGCTGACTTGGGTACAAGGGTTGATGATATGGCCACTCAGCAAAGGAAATCAGAGAAGAAAATCATAGGCTGGCTTCGTGCTTTGGGTCGGGCGTGCAATGTCGACGCCGGCTCCGTCTCCAATCAGGATTGAGCTGTCAGGGAAGTCCCATTTCCCTTACTCTGTTTTGTTTGGCCATGAGGACATGTCCTTATTTTAAGTGTGGGGTGGGGGTGGATTCCCTGTATGTTGTATTTTGTAGATATGTAGTTTGGTTATTCTGAGTGTGGCATGCTATAATTGTAGATTGTTAATATTTTCTGCAGTTGCTCTCTAGGTATAAGTAATCATATCCTATTGTCTTGGCCCGACGATGGATCCCTTGCCAGGGGTTCTTGAGGGTCTAAGTCGGTGGTTAAAAAAAAATTAATATGTAGTGGACTCTTCCCAACGACAAACTTCTTAGGCCGTTTTCTTGAGGGAAGTTAGTCCAAAGAAAATACCAAAAAAAAAAGATTATTTTCTTTTATAGGTAGTGTAGTAACTTCCCCTTGGTTTTTCTTTTAACCGCGGTTCTTTTCCAAGGGTTTAGTTTGAACCGGGTATAGCTTTTAGGAATCTCTTGGGCAAGGCACTGAATGAGAAAAAGCAACCCTCACACACCCTAACACCATGACTCTTTGAGTGTGACGCTTAGGCTCTTTTGGTGACTCTTGTATATTGCCTTAATGATGCATGTGTAACTATGTCGGATGCTTAATGGAGTGTGTTGAGGAACCAATTTGGATTGAATTATGTGCCAAGTGTGTGTGAGATTATCGATATCGTATTCTATGCTTGCATTTGGTACCTAGAACTTGCCCCGTGTGTGTACAAATCGAAATAGAGGCTTGTTTAGTCCGAGAAGGGATATAGGCATTTCTTTGTAAGCCAGAATTTTTTTTTTGTGTCCACCCGAATGTATTTAACCATAGTCAACCCCGTTTGAGCCTATAAGCCTATTTCTTTGACAACCATGTGATGAACCATACCCCATTGTTCGAGTAGCTTGTCTGTTTAAACCCTGTACCTCCCAGGAGCATTTAGATTGTTTGTTGTGATGTAAAAGTCAAAGTGTGGGGTGAAGGTGGGGTTTATTAGGAAACACAAGGGAATAGTGTAAAAGGTGCAAAGTGTGAAAAGAAACAAAATGCAAAAGTGAAAGCCACTTAGAAAAAAATAATAATAAAAATAAAGAGGACAATCACTGTATGTAGTCCTTAGAAATTAGTGGCAGAAAAAAAGAGAGAAAAAGTTGCACCTAAGAAGACTAGGGGTGATTATGAAACAAAGTGTGGTGAAAAGTCTGGTAACACAGGGAAATGGGCGGAATGTTAGTGTAAATGTATTAAAAGTGCTTAGGTAGGTTAGTCAATACACCCAAATATATCCTACCCGTCCCTTAGCCTACATTATAACCAAGTAAAGACCTATTGATCTTGGACTAAACGAACTCGACTAGGGGAGTATTACACTACGGGCAAGCCTATGGCGTATCTGTGTAGCATATAAATGTTCTTGGTGAGAGTGAGTGAACTTTACTCAAATAATCAATATGAAATCATCATTTTATTAATTTTCCACTTAACAGTTTCATGTCTTCACGCCAAGGCTACGCATGCAAATCTAGGTGAGATATAAGGAGGCTTTCACAGCCTCGGAATACAGATTTAGCTAGGATTACATGGTGACCTTTTGGGTCATCACATATGGCTTATATGAATGAACTTATATGACAATCCTAGAAGTATTTAAATTGCTTAAAGCATATATAATTCTTGGTCCTGAAGTACCACATCCTATGTGCAATTTGTGCACATATGTATCTAGCTATACTATAAGCATGATAATGTGACAACGAGAATACCTCTATGGAGATATTGAAAAGTCCATTCCACAACATTATATGAATACATTACACATCTATCAAGAATGATGATTTCAAGGTACAACATATTCATTCAAGTGATAATATGGTTGATTTGTTCACCAAACCTATATTGATGTCAACCTTCAAGAAGCTAGTGCACAAGATTGGGATGCAAAGGCTCAAGGATGTGAATTGATGCTCTCATCAGGGGGAGTTAATATGCGTTGTACTCTTTTCCCTTACAAGATTTTGTCCCACTGGGTTTTCCTTGCAAGGGTTTTAATGAAGCAACCAAAAGGCGTATTGTTAGATATGTGTACTCTTTTTCCTTCTATAAATTTTTTTCCCGCAGGGTTTTATTTTAGTTAACACTACTGGAAATCAGGCAAAAAGCGACCACATATAGCGGCCAAAGTTGGTCGCTTATCTCAATATACCGACCAAAACGCATCCAAACTGGCTTCGTCGCTATATTGGTGGTCCTTTTACCAAATATTCAAGGTAAATAAAATACCGACTGATAATAGGCTAAAATTGTATAATTTGGCTTATGTGTATACTCTAACTTAATGATGTTTTACTGCTCCAAGTGTGTTAAATAATGATAAAATTGGATCTAATAATGATTTTTGTGTTTCACAGGAGTACAAGACCGTAACGGCAACTTATGATGGTGATCCGGGCAAAATTGGAGTAGAATAGACCATGGGGTACCTTGGGGGTGATTTAAAGGCTGAAGAATCAGCGAGACAGCAAGAAACCTCATTAGCGCGGGAATAGCGCGGCCTTAGCTCTCCCGCGTTAGTCCAGCTATCCGGAGGCAATATATAACTCAACTAGCGCGGGCATTAGCGCGCCTGCGCTAGTCCAGACGCGTGAAACACAATTAAAGGGTAATTTCGGAAGTCCAAGGCCAATTCACACAAACTATAAAAGGCTCAATTCATCCAAGAGAAAGGAGAATCAGTTTTTAGAGTTTAGAAAACCAAACAAGGGCAAGAGGCAAGGAGGCAAATTGGGCATCAATCCTTCTTTTCTTCTTTTGTTCTTTTACCATTGACTATGAATTCCTTTGTAGTTTTCATCGTTGTTATGAGTAGATAAATACTTTAATCTAAGGTTTTGGTGGAACCCGTTGGGGATGAACTCGTTGGCATGTTAATATAGTTTTGAGTTGGTTATTCATCTCTATTTGTTCAACTACGTTTTGATTGTAGTTAGTTGAAAGGATCCTCAACTAGTTGTTCCTATTTATTATGTATCTGATTGAGAGAGAGTGCATATTTAGGTAGTTGTTTGAACAACATCACTCCCGGAGTATAGGCGAGAACCATAACCGAGGGTTTAGAGGTTGGTTAGAGATAACGATACCTCGGGTGCAATCTAAAGTGAATTGTAATGTGAATCTAGCTAGCGTAGCTTGAGAGCGTGCATCTAGTAAATTATCATAATTGCTTGAGATAGATTTATGATAACTGGAGAGTTCATGATTGATAGAGACAACTAAGTCAAAACTATTGGAAACATACAACTAGGGGAATCAACAATGGGGAAAACCATTACCTTAGACTTTTATTCCAATTGTTTACAACTGCTTGTTAGTTACTCTTAGTTTTATAGATTCAGTTAGCTGTAGTAGTAATCACAACACCATTTGTTATTCATAAAGTTTGAGGAGGTTGACTAATAAGAATTTAGTACTTTACAAGCTTCTTTTGATACGTTAAGTCCCTGTGGGATTCGACTCTGGGCATAATACCCCGGATTATATTTGCAACGCCCGCTTAGTATTTTCTTAGACACAGTTGAGCGTGATCACCGACCAACTTTGGTCAGTACAATATTTTAATAATATAAATTTAGCGACCAAAGTTGGTCTGTATATTTAAATTACGATTTTATTTATTTATTATTATTCAAAATTTAGCGACCAACTTTGGTCAGTAAACCAAATATTATAATTTAAATTCTGGAAAATAGCGATCAAAGTTGGTCGCTTATTCCTAATTTTTTTAATTGTTTTTAAATATAAGCGACCAAATTTGGTCGCTAAGTTCTAGAATTTAATTCTTTTTAATAGAAAAGCGACCAAGTTGGTCGCTTATTTTAAAATCTGGGTTCATTTGCGACCAACCTTGGTCTCTATTTTCCAGAAAATTATTTTTTTTAGTAGGGAAGCGACTAACTTTGGTCGCTTTTCTGGGTATAATTTTGGCATAAAATGCCTGTTTTGGCAGCTACACCACCTGCCAGCATATCAAATTCCCTAAATAACAATATAATCAATCAATTACAATACAATCCTGTACCAAATACAACAACAACAACAACAACAACAACAACAACAACACAATAACAACAACAACAACATTAAAACCAACAAAGTATAGTTCAATAGAACAAACAAATTAAACTAACAAAACTAAGTTAATGCTTATTACAAGCCCATTCGAAAACCGGTTCTATTTGTCTAGTTCAAAGTATATACAGTCAAGGAATGTTTTGTATAATTTTGGCATAAAATGCCTGTTTTGGCAGCTACACCACCTTCCAGCATATCAAATTCTCTAAATAACAATATAATCAATCAATTACAATACAATCATATACCAAATACAACAACAACAACAACAAGAACAACAACAACAACAACAACAACAACAACAACAACACAATAACAACAACAACAACAACATTAAAACCAACAAAGTATAGTTCAATAGAACAAACAAATTTTAAACTAACAAAACTAAGTTAATGCTTATTACAAGCCCATTCGAAAACCGGTTCTATTTGTCTAGTTCAAAGTATATACAGTCAAGGAATGTTTTGTACAACATCATTATCATCACCGTCTGATGAATCTTCATTAGCAAGCCGATATAGAGAAGGGTCATTTTGTCGAGGACGTAAAGAACGATCACGGGGTGGACGGGAGGAACGAGCACGGAGGAACACTCACGTTCAAGTTGAGCCTCTGGCGATGCCTCACGAGACCGGGGAATCGAAAAAGCTCCAGAAGCTAGGAAAGCTTTGAGCTGAGCTTGCATGCTAACGTACTAAGCATCTCTAAGCTTTTCTCTTTCCTTGGCCGCTTCTAGATCGGATGTGAGCTTTGTCACAGTCTCCCGCATAGCAGAGAGGCTCTCCCCATCAAGTTGCTCGCCTTGCGAGGAAATCCCTATTCCTTGCATTCCACACTTATAGCGATGGAATTTCTTAGTAGGAAGCCTGTATACCTTCCCGCACTTTGGACCGCCAGCAGCCTCCATCCATATTCTTTTAGCATCCTCGTCCGAAGTTTGGATTGCCTCGCCCGACTCATTAGGTGGCTGACTACGTATAAATTCCTCCACGTCAACAGTGAAGCGACCCTATAAGAAAAATTACATTGAATTAGTATTTCAAAGTTTATATAAAGTAAATCAAAATACTTAATGTAAAGTGAAAACTTACATGTACAGTCGAGGCTCGACCCTCGACCCACCTTTCTCGATCAGTCTCTTTCTTCTTCTTTACAATATGAGTCTCCTTGAATAGCTCATCTTGCTTCATTGGACGCCCCAACTTCTTTTCCTGAAAACTCATAAATTTTAGTTAATAAACAAAATAGATATACTTTGAAAATTAAAATAAATTAAGCAATTACGTACCAATCTTCTTTTTATTGTCCCTTGGTTTATCGCACCTCCAGTTTGCAAGGAGCCTCCCTTATCAGATGCACGAGCTTTCTTTCCTTTTTCGCTCTTCTCTAAGAACTTTCCTTGTGCAAGGAGCCTCCCTTCTCAGATGCCCGACCTCGGGTTCTTTTAGGGATTGATAGACTTGTCAAGATCCTAATTAGTATATATAATTTTTCATCAAATATATCTATGTGTAAATTGATTCATCGACTTATAACCTACTCAGATGCATCGTTGAATATTTAAAACAAAAAATCTCGACCTATATATATATATATACAACTTGCTTCGTTGTACTATTTTAACTACATATATAGCATGTTAGAGTATATTTTAGTGTATTCATATCTTGTATTACAAAAGTGTTAACGGATTACATTTATATTATTTAGATAGTAAATATAAAAGTGATTTTTAATTTTGACCAATGTTGACCTGAAAAGAGACCAACTTTGGTCGCTAATTATCTAGAAATTAAAATTAGCGACCAAAGTTGGTCGCTAAATTTAAATCAGATTTATTTATATTTTATTGTTATGAAACAATAGTATATGGTAGATGTTCATAACTCCTATAACACCCACTACTCTTATCCATTATCTCCATAACTCCCACTACTCCAATACTTATGGTTGTAACTCTCATACCTCCATAACCTCCCCCATGATCTTCCTCCATGATCTCAAATGTTTAATGTCATGTTTATGACATTCTTTTGTATACCTCTATGTAATACTATATATAGAGGATGAGAAGTGATATTGTACACACTTGAAAGAAATAAGAAGCTATCATCTCTCTTTCTCTCTACATTCTTGTCTATTTTCTTGTTTTATATTATTACTTTGAGCTAAGTTTCTTAATACGTTATCAGCACGAATTGCTATATTCTTATTATATTTTCTATAAGAGATGAAAGCCTTCCATGGAAGCTACAACCTTGAATCAATTTGGTTGAGCCTATGAAAATCTGGCATCTCGTATGCCATATCAATGTTACGTTTGCTTCTATTATATAGGAAGTATCATTTTTCAATTTTCATGAATTTTACAATTAACTTACTTTAGTATTTAAGACTTGGTCTAATTTGTATTACTTAGCAATTTAGTTTTATTTGTGCAGATGTGTGTGTGTGTATATATATATATATATATATATATATGGAGTACATCTGCTTTCGAGTTGCAAACAAGAGCATATTCCGATGCTTTGACATCATCTCCCATATGTACTGCTCCGACAGTTTGCAAGCCAAGATTATGGAACTGTTAACTATTGAGAAGGTTTCTAATCTTATAAAAATAATAAGAATTTAAATTTATGTTGTGGTCAAAATAAATTTTGTATTACTAAGATAGTTTTATTCCCTTTATATTTGATCATGTAGTTGTTCGTGAAAAAGATCAATGTGAACTTTCATTAAAGTTCAGGAAAAAATAATTGATTATTAGAAAGTAGTATATCATAAAAGGCTCAGGGGTGAGTCCACTTAGACTTATTATGCCATTGTATAAGGGTAAGACATCAGGTTTGAGTCTTGGTGCACTATGATGATAAGAGTTAGATTTGAGTCTCAACTCATTATGGCCTAACATGCCTTTATATGGGTAAGGAATTGGGTTTGACTCCCAATGCACCATATTGATGATATAATGATGGCTAAAGAAGAATAGAGTATTTTTCATGAAAAAGCATGAAGTTTGTCCCACTTGATTTGCTCCATTCTTGAAGTGAATGTGGTAACGATGCATAATAAGTCTAAATGAAGACAAGTGGTTGACCAATGAACGCGGTTGTACCAAAGACCAAAATAATATAGTCATCATTATGTTAAATGTAAAAAGGATAACAGAAATAGTTCTCAAAATAATCCTTCAAAGGTGAAGGAATTGTGTATCAATATGGTCTGGAAATATGAGGCAACTCGGACGATTTTAGTCCATTTTTTTAAAGAATGCGACTTGTGATAAGCATTGTAAATGCATGCTCATTACTGAAAGTGAATGTGAAGATATATATGGGATGAAAATATGCATAAGAATGTGCTTATGCATGGTTATATAAATACCACAACTCACCTCTAAGAGAGGTTTGAGAGAAATAAAGATAATGAATATTATAATGTGGTTACATGAATATGTCATTGGTCGCGTACTTTTGGAACGCAAAAAAATATTATGTCATGCCTTATAAAAGGTTATTAAATGCAAACTTAAAGAAAAAAATGGTTTTGATTATGATGACTTCGACCGTGACAACTATTATAATATGATTTTCTCCGTGAAGGACACATTTACCATATGGATGGTGTGACAAAAGATCTTGTAGTACAAAATCAATTAAGAGCCCGGAAGAGCGAATTTGTTACTACCCGAATTAATGAAATTGTTCTTGAAATTAATATTGTAGTGTCACGACCCGAAATCCCACCTTCGGGCTGTGATGGCGTCTAACGTTGTACCCGCTAGACAAGCCAACGCTTTGATTAAATTTACTTATTAACAATTAAATTAACAAAGAAAAACTAGAACGATTATAATAAAGATGCAGGAGGCTAATAAATTTCAAGAACGTAAATAATAAACCTCGTAATAATTTCCTTAATTACAACCCAGAAACCGGTATCACAATCTCACGAACAGTCTAGGATTTACTAAAAACAAGAGTCTGAAATAAACTGATACAACTATCTAGAAATATAAGATAAGACATAAGAAAAGAAGTAGATGATGACGCCAAGGCCTGCGGACACCTGCAGGACTACCTCGGTGTCGCCGTGGACTGAAGGATACTCCATCGCTCAATGTCCACTGGGTCCGACGTTGTAATCTGCACAACATAAAGAAGTACATGTGTAGCATCAGTACAACCGACCCCATGTACTGAGTGAGTGCCGAGCCTAACCTCGGCGAAGTAGTGACGAGTCTAGGACACGACAACAAATAACACCTGTGCAATTCAATAATATAACAGGAAATAATTACAGGAAATAAACAAGTAAATACAACAACGTGGAATAACATGTTGGGGATGAAGGGAGAACTATCTGAAACAACCGAACAAGATAACAGTCGAAAGGTAAAATTAACAGTAGGGAGTACAGCTCTGAACAAATAAATAGACAGAAACGGCACGATATGTCCCCTCGTGCTATAACCTCACAATCACTCGGCACGAAATGTGCCCTCGTGCATAAATAATAATCGCTCGGCACGGAATATCCCCTCGTGCATAAATAATAATCACTCGGCACAGAATGTCCCCTCGTGCATAAATAATAATCACTCGGCACGGAATGTCCCCTCGTGCATAAATAATAATCACTCGGCACGGAATGTCCCCTCGTGCATAACCTCACAATCACTCGGCACGGAATGTCCCCTCATGCATAACATATGTAAAAGAAATAATTGACAGGAAAGACAATAATAAGAAACCTCAAATGTACAGAAATAATCAACAAGTATTCTACCGTCCCAGCAAGGGACTCAGCTATAACCAATCTCACTCAGAGGTATAATTTTAACAAATGATCCTCAACCGGGTGAATAATCAATAACAATCTACATCATAAAATTCCCTCAATGTATCACTTCCAGAACAACAATTAATTCATTACACAGAGAATATCAAAGAACACTATATAAATCATCAAGTTTGACTCACGGGCATGCTTGACCACAACATATAGGTACCCGTCACTTCACCTATACGTTGGACATGGATTAACACATAGCAAATAAGACTTTATACTTATTCCCTCAAGCTAAGGTTAGGCCAAACACTTACCTCGGCTCCAAGTATGCAAATCAAGCCACTAGCACCGCTTTTCCTCTCGAATTCGACTCCGAAACAATCGTATCTAGACATAATTGACTCAATAACATCAATAATTACTCAATAATTCAATTCCAAAGTCTAGTTATAGATTTCCCAATTCCAAAAATACCAAAATTCGATCCCGAGCCCGCTTGGTCAAAACACGAGGTTCGGACCAAAACCCGATCACCCCCACGAGCCCGAATATACAATTTGTTTTGAAATCCGACCCCAAAACAAGGTTGAATTCCCAAAAGTTCAATAATCCCTAACTCTACCCAAAACCCCAATTTCTACCCTTTAATTCCATGTTTTTAGGACTAGAATCTAATAATAAATGATGAAAATAGAAGAAAAAGGAGTTAAAAACACTTACCTATGAAGCTATGGTGGAAAAGGTTCTCCAAAATCGTCTAAGAGGGTTGGGGAAGATGAAGTTTTGAGAAAAATGGGTTAAGTCCCGAAACTATTCTGTTTTTGACACTTGAAATAACTGGGCGAAAATGACCTATGCGATCGCGGAAAAATGGGTTAAGTCCCGAAACTATTCTGTTTTTGACACTTGAAATAACTGGGCGAAAATGACCTATGCGATCGCGGAAAAATGGGTTAAGATTCGCGATCGCGGAACTTCTATTGCGATCGCACAGAATTCCCTAGACCCAACACTGCGATCACGAAAGTACATGTGCGGTCGCATAGAACAACAGACCAGACTCCCCCTCCCCGCAGCTCTCTTAACCTTGTGTGATCGCATACCCACCCTTGCGATCGCATAGAGTAACTAATCCCCCCCCCCCATGCAATGTTATGCGATCACGGAGACACTTATGCGATCGCATAGTATTAAATCCTAGACACCAGAAAACAACATAAGACATCTGATTTTTCACTAGTTTAGCACACTGACACCTACCCGAAACTCGCCCGAGCCCTCGGGGCTCAAAGCCATATATACACACGACCTCATAAACCTCCTACGGACTTATTCGAGCAATCAAAACACCAAAATAACATCAAAAACAACGAATTAAACTCCAAAATCTATAAAAATTCTCAAAAGCTTCATAACTTTCAAATTTCCCAACTTTAGTCCGAATTACGTCAAACCAAGTTCGTTCCTCACCAAATTTTACAGGTAGCACATAATAAACATATTGAACCTGTTCGGGGCTCCGGAATCACAATACGGGCTCGATAACATAGGCTTCACATAGATTCTCATTTTCAAAAACCTTTATATTTTTTAGAAGGACTTGGGACCTCGGAATTCGATCCGGGCATACGCCCAAGTCCCATATTTTTCTACGGACCCTCCGGGTATGTTTACTAAAAATGTTGACCAAAGTAAACTTTATTCAATTAATTATCATAAATTCAACATTTATTCAATTTTCCACATAAAGGCTTCCCGGCTACGCGCACGGGCTATGCACACACATCGAGGTGATATAAACGGAGGCTTTCGGGGCCTCGAAACACAGATTTAGTTAAAATTACACAGGATGACCTTTTGGGTCATCACAATCTCCACCTCTAAAACAAACGTTCGTCCTCGAACGGACATAGAAAGGTACCTGAATCGAGGAAAAGATGGGGATATCGGCTCCGCATATCGGACTCGGACTCCCAGGTAGCTGCCTCAACAGGCTGACCTCTCCACTGAACACGAACCGAAGGATAACTCTTCGATCTCAACTGACGAACCTGCCGAGCTAATATGGCTACCGACTCCTTCTCATAAGACAAATCCTTGTCCAACTGGACACCACTGAAGTCAAGTACATGACATGGATCCGCAATATACCTCTGAAGCATAGATACATGAAACACCGGGTGCACAACTGATAAACTCGGTGGCAAAGCAAGTCTGTAGGCCACCTCTCCCGCCTTATCCAGAATCTCAAATGGACCAATGTACCTAGGGCTCAACTTGTCCTTCTTTCCGAACCTCATCACGCCCTTCATGGGCGACACCCGAAGAAATACTCGGTATCCTATCATAAATGCCAAATCTTGAACTCTACTATCCGCATAACTCTTCTGCCTGGACTGAGCTGTACGAAGTCTATCCTGAATGATCTTTACCTTGTCCAAGGCATCCTGGACTAACTCAGAACCCAACAATCTAGCCTCTCCCGGCTCAAACCACCCGACTGGCGACCGACACCGCCTACCATACAACACCTCATACGGAGCCATCTGAATGCTCGACTGATAGCTGTTGTTGTAGGTAAACTCAACTAAAGGCAAGAACTGGTCCCATGAACCTCCAAAGTCAATGACACACGCTCGTAGCATATCCTCCAAGATCTGAATGGTACGCTCGGACTGTCCGTCCGTCTGAGGATGAAACGTTGTGCTCAAATCAACCCGTGTGCCCAACTCACGCTGAAAAACTCTCCAGAAATGGGAGGTGAACGGAGTACCTCAGTTAGATATAATGGATACGGGCACACCATGCAGTCGAACAATCTCCCTCATATAGATCTTTGCCAACTTCTCTAAAGAATACGAAACCGATACAAGAATGAAGTGTGCTGACTTGGTCAGCCTATCCAAAATGACCCACACCGCATCAAACATCCTCTGAGTCCGTGGGAGTCCAACTACAAAATCCATGGTAATATTCTCCCACTTCCACTCGGGAAGCTCAATCTGCTGCATCAAACCACCGGGTCTCTGGTGCTCGTACTTAACCTGCTGACAGTTCAAGCACCGAGCTACATAGGATACAATATCATTCTTCATCCTCTGCCACCAATAATTCTGCCGCAAGTCCTAGTACATCTTTGCGGCACCCAGATGAAGGGAATACCGTGAACTATGGGCCTCATGCAATATCAACTCACGAATACCTTCAACATCAGGTACGCAAATACGACCCTGCATCCTCAGAACTCCCTCATCATCAACTGTGACCTGCTTGGCACCTCCGTGCCGGACCGTGTCTCTAAGAATACATAGATGACGATCATCATACTGCCTGGCCCGAATACGATTATACAATGAGGAACGAGCCATAGTATGGGCCAAAACACTGCCAGTCTCAGAAACCTCCAATCTCATAAACCGGTTGGCCAAAGCTTGAACATCTAAAGCAAGCGGTCGCTCTCCGACTGATAGATAAGAAAGACTACCCATACTGGCTGACTTTTGGCTCAAAGCATCGGCCACCACATTGGCCTTTCCTGGATGATAGAGAATGGTAATGTCATAATCCTTCAACAGCTCTAACCATCTCCTCTGCCTCATATTCAACTCTTTCTGCTTGAACAGATATTGCAGACTCTTATGATCCGTGAACACCTCACATGGAACCCCATACAGATAATGCCTCCAAATCTTCAATGCATGAACAATAGCTGCTAACTCCAAATTATGAACTGGATAGTTCTTCTCATGAACCTTCAACTGACGAGAAGCATAAGCTATAACCTTTCCCTCCTGCATCAACACTGCACCAAGTCCAACCCGTGAAGCATCACAATACACGGTATAAAGCCCTGAACATGTGGGCAAAACTAACACCTATGCCGTGGTCAAAGCTGTCTTGAGCTTCTGAAACCTCGCCTCACACAGACCACCTGAATTGGGCACCCTTCTGGGTCAACCTGGTCATCGGGGCTGCGACAGATGAAAAGCCCTCCACAAAGCGGCGATAATAACCTGCTAAGCCCAAGAAACTCTGAATATTTGTAGCTGAAGTGGGCCTAGGCCAATCTCTGACTGCTGAAATCTTCTTGGGATCCACCTGAATACCCTCTGCCAACACAACATGGCCCAGAAATGCCACTGAACTCAACCAGAATTCACACTTAGAAAATTTGGCATACAACTGACTATCCCTCAGAGTCTGGAGGACGACTCAAGGTGATACTCATGCTCCTCTCGGCTACGGGAGTATATAAATATATCATCAATGAAAACAATAACGAACGAGTCCAAATAGGGCCTGAATACTCGGTTCATCAACTCCATAAAAGCAGCGGGGGTATTTGTCAACCCAAATGACATCACCAAGTACTCATAATGGCCATAACGAGTGCGAAAGGCTGTCTTAGGGACATCAGACGCCCTAATCCTCAGCTAATGGTAACCAGATCTCAAGTCTATCTTGGAAAACACTGTAGCACCCTGAAGTTGGTCAAATAGATCATCAATTATCCGCAAAGGATACTTATTCTTAATAGTAACCTTATTTAACTGCCGGTAGTCAATACACATCCTCATTAAGCCATCTTTCTTCTTGACAAACAATACTGGGGAACCCCAAGGAGAAACACTAGTCCTAATAAAGCCTTTATCCAACAAATCCTGCAATTGATCCTTCAACTCTGGCGGGGCTATACGATACGGCGGAGTAGAAATGGGCTGAGTGCCCAGAGCCAACTCAATGCAAAAATCAATATCCCTGTCGGGCGACATGCCCGGCAAGTCAGTAGTGAATACCTCTGGAAACTCACGAACCACGAGCAGAGACTCCATAGAAGGAACCTCAGCACTAGAATCACTAACATAGGCCAAATAGGCCAAACAACCCTTCTCGACCATACGCCGAGCCTTCATATATGAAATAACTCTACCGGATGAATGACTAGGAGTCCCTCTCCACTCCAAACGAGGCACTCCTGGCAAGGCCAAGGTCACTGTCTTGGCATTACAGGCCAGAATATCATGATAGGGGGATAACCAATCCATCCCCAATATAACATCAAAGTCGACCATATCAAGAAGCAAAACATCTACATGAGTCTCCAGACCACTAAGCATGAACGGTAGACTCGATCTACCACAATAGAATCACCCACCGGTGTAGACACATATATAGAAGTACTCAGGGAATCACGAGGCATACTCAGATAAGGGGCAAAATATGAAGACACATAGGAGAATGTAGACCCCGGATCAAATAAAATCGAAGCATCTAGGCTGCAAACTGAAACCATACCTGTAATAACTGCATCAGAGGCCTCAGCCTCAGGCCTGATAGGAATAGCATAGCATCGGGGCGGAGCCCCTCCAACCTGGACATCTCTGGGTCGACCTACTGTGGCCTGACCTCTACCTCTCGTGGCCTATCCTCCACCTCTATGAGTCTGACCTCCACCTCTGGCACCACGACCACCACCCCTAGCTGGCTGAGGGGGCAGGGGTGAACCTGATGCGGGAACTATGGCATGGGAACCCTGCTACTGAGGACCACCAAAACCTCGGGGGCAAAACCTGGAAATGTGCCCTGTACCACCTTAAGTGAAGCAAGACCTCGACTGCTGAGAATACTGACCCTGGAACTGTCCTTGACGACCAGAATGACCACCCTGAAAGCTCTGAATCGACGGTGCACTGATGGGAGCTGGTGGTGCACTGCAGGATACCTGAAGTGCCGACTGGTAAGGCCTAGAAGGATGCCGTCTGCTAAAGGAATATCAGCCTCCAGATGAGGCACCACTGAACCGGCCGAAATGACGAGGTCTCTTGTCGGACCCTTGACCACCGCCCTGTGATAAAACCATCTCAATACGCCTGGCCACGTCGGTCGCATCCTGAAACGAGATATCAATACCTGTCTCCATGGCCATCTGAAGTCTGATAGGCTGATCTAGACCCTCGATAAACCTCATCACCCTCTCACGATCAGTGGGGAGTATCATGATAGCATGTCGGGCCAGAGTAATGAACCTGGTCTCATACTGTGTAACAGTCATATATCCTTGCTGGAGACGCTCAAACTGCCTCCGAAGATCCTCCCTCTGAGTAACTGGAAGAAACTTCCCAAAGAACAGCGCGGAGAACTGAGCCCAAGTCAAAGATGCAGACCCAACTGGTCTGGTCAAGCAATAGTCTCTCCACCAAGTCTTGGCGGTACCAGAAAGACGAAAAGTAGCAAAATCGACCTCGTTGGTCTCCACAATGCCCATGTTCCGAAGAACCTCATAACAACTGTCCAAGTAATTCTGGGGATCCTCTGACGGTGCACCAGTAAAAGTAGTAGGAAATAGCTTGGTGAACCGATCTAATCTCCATAGGGCATCTGGCGACATAGTTTCTCCCTCAACTGTCAGTGCTACAATACCCGGCTGAGCTACTCCGATTGTCTGAGGTACCGGAATCTGGAACTGAGGATCTAGCTGCTCTGGGGTGCGAGTAGCAAGAGTCTGGGGCCCTCCCCCAGCCTGAGAGTCGGTTGGTGCAGTAGGAAGAAGATCGGCCTGAGCCACGCTATCCATAAGTCCCACTAAGCGGACAAGGGCGTCCAAAAGAATCGAGGTGGCAGTGAACCCCTCTAGGACCTGAGCTGGTCCAACTGGAACCGTCTGAGTAGGAACCTCACTGGCAAAGTCTACCCATGGGTCCTCTACTAGGGTTGTTGCTCTGGGTTGAGCCCTTCCCCTGCCTCGGCCTCTAGCACGGACTCGGCCTCGTCCTCAGCCCCTCGTAGGAGCTGCAACAGGAGGATCGGGTTGTTGATCGGTAGATGAGGAAGCACGCGTTCTCGCCATCTACGAGAGAATAAAATAAAGACTCAATTAGCATTTAGAATTCAAATCGCACGACACAGAAGAAGAAATGTGAAGTCATTCCTAACTTTGCAGACTCTGGGAGATAAGTACAGACGTCTCTGTACCGATCCCTCAGACTCTACCAAGTTTGTCCGTGAATTGTGAGACCTAAGCAACCTATTGCTCTGATACCAACTTGTCACGACCCGAAATCCCACCTTTGGGCTGTGATGGCGTCTAAAGTTGTACCCGCTAGACAAGCCAACGCTTTGATTAAATTTACTTATTAACAATTAAATTAACAAAGAAAAACTAGAACGATTATAATAAAGATGTGGGAGACTAATAAATTTCAAGAACTTAAATAATAAACCTCGTAATAATTTCCTTAATTACAACCAAGAAACTGGTATCACAATCTCACGAACAGTCTAGGATTTACTAAAACAGAGTCTGAAATAAACCGATACAACTGTCTAGAAATATAAGATAAGACAGAAGAAAAGAAGTAGATGGTGACGCCAAGTCCATCGGACGCCTTCGGGACTACCTCGGTGTCGCCGTGGACTGAAGGATACTCTATCGCTCAATGTAACACTAGGTCCGGCGCTGTAATCTGCACAGCATAAAGAAGTGCCGGTGTAGCATCAGTACAACCGACCCCATGTACTGAATATGTGCCGAGCCTAACCTCGGTGAAGTAGTGACGAGGCTAGGACACGACAACAAATAACACCTGTGCAATTCAATAATATAACAGGAAATAAGAAAGTAAATACAACAACGGGGAATAACATGCTGGGGATGAAGGGCAACAACTATCTGAAACAACAGAACAAGATAATAGTCGAAAGGTAAAATTAACAGTAGGGAGTACACCTTTGAACAAATAAATAAACTGAAACGGCACGGCATGTCCCTTCGTGCTATAACCTCACAATCACTCGGCACGGAAAGTCCCCTCGTGCATAAATAATAATCGCTCAGCACGGAATGTCCCCTCGTGCATAAATAATAAATGATCACTCGGCAGGAAATGTCCCCTCGTGAATAACCTCACAATCAATCGGCACGAAATGTCCCCTCGTGCATAAATAATAATCACTCGGCACAAAATGTCCCCTCGTGCATAACCTCA
>ML280897.1:0-23576 GCA_005239495.1 Nicotiana undulata
TAAATTCCTTAAGGAAACACTGTGAATTCAGTGGGCTCGGATTAATTTAATTGCGTTTACATTTCAGTTTATTTATTTTATTATTTCCAGAATTATTTTACAAATACAGAGTTATAACAACAGGCTCTAAGTTAACATACATAATATATCAAAATATTTATAGTGAGTAATAATTTTACAACTCATTGTAACTTAGGCGAGTGAAAATTATCACTTTAAAAGAAAAAGGGTTTTCACACTCAGAACGCTTCTCTGTTTGAGACAAGGACGTAGATAGATAATTTCACTTGTCCATAAAAAAAATCATATAAATCTTCCTACAGAGAGTTTGATTAATCGATTTATTTTAGGATTCTTTACTTTACACGTGGAGATATTTTTATTGCAAGTTCACATAGTCCCTCTCAAACAACTTCTTAGAGGATAAACGTCAAATATAAAATGCATACAGCCAACTTTTGCATTTATACCTCGTTTTTGAGTCATAATTAAATCTATACCCGCTTTGCAAACATTTTACAAGCGTACTAATTTTACGATCAACTTTAGCTTGTCAGTTCTGAAGTTAAAAGAAAAAATATTTGAAGTGAAAAAATTGCACTTCAAATACACTTAATGCCAAATAGGTTCGAAGTGCAACTAATGGTTTCATCCACTTTAGGCTAATAAGTCTGAAGTGAAAAATTGTACTTCAGATGCACTTAAGGCCAAAAAGTATGAAGTGCAACAAATGTTTTCATTTACTTAAGGTTAATAAGTTTGAGGTGAAAATTTGCACTTCAGATGCTCTTAAGGCCAAAAGGTCTGAAGTGCAACAAATGTTTTGCTACACTTAAGGCCAATAAGTCTGAAGTGAAAAATTGCACTTCAGATGCACTTAAGGCCAAAAAGTCTGAAGTGCAACAAATGTTTTCATTCACTTAAGGCCAATAAGTCTGAAGCGAAAATTGCCCAGAAACGGAAATTTATTCTTCGAATTATAACAATCCAATATACGATTTAATACCTAAATCTACTCCAAATGAGCTCAAATTTGAAACATAACCTCCAAATATCACCAGAAACAAACCCCAATCATCATTTTGTCAAAGCAACAATAAATCTAATGAACTCATTTTGCTGTTAAGAAAAATATGAAGAAGAAACCCTAAGCAATAGTAAAAAATAAAGCGTCATAACAACTCACCATTGTAAAACATCGTAAGCTACATTAAAATATATTCACAACCACCATATAAAATTATTATCACCAGAAAGAAGAAGGGGAGGAGAAAGAGGTCTGAAATTGTTTAAAAAATGGGTACAAGTTAAAATTATTTTAAAAGATGGGTATAAATTAAATAGGACGATCAAATAAGGTGCCCCGTACAATTTTTACCAATACAACGCCGGCTTAAGGATAAGGCAGCCCAAACAATGGCTTTAGGCCCTCAAATTATGAGGGTCCCATTTTCCATTGGTAGTAATTTTGATTTTTTTTGTGTGTATAAAATTGATTATTTTAAGGTTAAAGTATAATTTATGATACACAAAATGGAAAATAATAATAATTTGCTAGTGATGTTGGCCGTTGAAATTTGAATAATCGAAGTGTATAAAAATATCTTTAATTTTTTATTTATTGAGTAAAAATTGAGGTGTAACAACCCGGTCAGTCGTTCTGAGAGTTATAGCCCCGTTTTCCCATTTCTGTTTCTTTATGTGTTGTTCAGTTGTATTGAGTTGTATCGAGTTGGTAGGTTTGGGTTCAAAGTAGTTTTGGAGTGAAATGATCACTTAGTCTCTTAGTTAGAAAGTTAAGTTAGAAAAGTCACCGGAAGTTGACTTATGAGTAAATGAATTCGGATTTGAATTTTTATGATTCGATTAGCTTCCCTGGGTTATTTTAGACTTATGAGTGTGTAGGGGATGTAATTTGAAGTTCCGTGGTAGAATTAGGCTTGAATTGGCGAAAGTTGGATGTTTAGAAGTTCTTAGGCTTGAATTCGAGGTTGATTTGGTGTTGTTTTGGGTATTCTGAAGGTTTGACTAAGTTCGGGTAGTGATATATGACTTGTTGGAATTATTGGTTGAGGTCCTGAGGACCTCGAGTGAGTTTCGGATAGGTTTGGGTTGTGTTGCGCTCGTTTTTCTTATGTTCGACGCCGTTTCTTCAAGCATAAATGATATCATATTGAACAAATGAGCTCCGATTTTTTTGATTGAAGAATTAGATCCCTATCGTAATAACGGACCCGTTGTAAAAAGAATCGTCGAATTTGGACATCGTATGAAAATTTTATGGTGATTTTTCTAAGAATTAGATTGTCAGACTTTTCAGATTAATTACGAAATTGTCATTGATGGCGTATTTAAAAATCTACACTATTTCCAAATATTGAAACCAACATATCTCATTCATTATAAGGTCAAATTGGGTGACTCAAAAGTCTAACTTGACTAGAATTTCACAATAAATATATTGGAGGCATAAAAGGCGAGTTTCGAGATTATTTGGCACGAGAAACGAGGCAGAATAATTAGCAAAAAAATATATAAAATAATGATTTGTTCATTCGGTCATATTTTGAGTTGGGGAGTTCGGATTTGGGCGATTTTGGAGTCGATTTTTACCATAGGGATTGAGGTAAGTGTTCTCTACTCAATTTTGATTATATTTCATGAATCTATCTTCGTTTTTGGGTTTTGATTGATGATTTCAGAGTGAAATTGAGAGAGTTAGGGCTTGAGTTTTGGAGAGTTTTAGGTAGGGATTTGAGGGACCAAATGGAGTCCGATTTTGATAAATTTTATATGGTTAGACTCGGGAGAGGACGAGGCTTATTATTCTACCATTTTAAACTAGTTTTGAGACGTGGGCCCGGGGCCGGGTTTTAGCCGATTTTGGATTTTTGGCCTATTTTTGTAATTTTTATTGTGGAATTCGATTCTCTAGCCATGTTGATAATATTGTTCTGATTATGGTTAGATTCAGAGCTTTTGGAGAGGCATCCCGGAGTAGGATTTTACGTTGTTAAGGTAAGTAGCAGTTTTAACTCTGGCTTTGAGGGTATAAACCCGGAAAATTTGATATCATGTGATTGTTTGGAGGTGATACCCACGCTAGGTGACGGGCATGTGGGTGTATACCTCGAGAGGTTGAGACTTGGTCCGTCCCGTGAGGTTGTGAGGCCTAATAACCATTATCTGTGTTTATGCATTTACTTGTTGGTGAGCTTGTCTGCCTTCACGTTAGAGATCATGTTTAGGCTTCATTTATGCTCATATTATTTGTACTCAGTCATAGAAATTATTGTACATGTTTATCTCAGTCTCTATTATTTTGTTGATATGTTGTGATACTTGACGTGGGTTGTGTCCCCTTATTGGTTGTGCATTGTGAGGCTGGAGAGGTACATGTCTGAGTGAGGCCGAGGGCCTGGTTGTGAGGATATTTATACCATAGCGCGTTAGCTATCCGCGTAGCACATGAGCTGACCGTGCGGGTCCAACCATAGCGCTTGAGTTGTCCATATAGTATGTGAGCTGACCATGCGGATCCAGGTATTGATATTATGGCATGTGAGTTGTCTGTGCTTAGCGTTTGGGCTTTGGGAGCCCCTCCGGAGTCTATACACCCCTAGTGAGCGTAGATTGTTGAGTGTATTTAGTGTTGAGTGTTGAGTGTTGAGTGTTGAGTGTTGAGTGCCGAGTATGAGTGATGAGTGATGGAGTGACATTGTTATGAGGTTGCATTTACTTTTGATGTTGCTGCATTTATCTGTTAAATTTCTTTGTGGCATTTACTGAGTTATGGAATTTACCTGTTTATACCTGTTATTTTTTAATTGTGAAAATAAATAATTAAACTATTTTACTTATCTCGTCACCACTGCTCAGTTCCTTAGTTATTTCTGTTACTACTAAGTCGGTTGTACTCATACTACACCCTGCACTTTATGGGCAGATTCAGGTGAGTTAGAGCGCGATGATCGTTGAGTTCAGGTCGGCTATCTGTGGGGATTGTAAGTTAGCTTCTAGCATCCGCAGGACCTTGTTACTCCTTTTGTCATTTCTTCTTTTGGACAGTTTGACAGTTTATATATTTTAGTTCATAGTTTTAGACGTCCATGACTTAGTGAAACCCCGATGTTTGGGGCTCATATTCATAGTTTATATTAATTATATTTAGAGTTGGTTTAGTTTATCAAGAATTAAATTATTGGAAATGTTTTATTAATTTCTTATAATCAAATTAGTAGTAATATTTTGGAAAATAGGCTTGCGTTGTAACACGATAGGCGCCATCACGACCATGGTTAGATTTTGGGTCGTGACAAGTTGATATCAAAGCCTAGGTTACATAGGTCTCACGATTCATGAGCGGGTTTTAGTAGAGTCTTGTTGTAACGACCCGACCGGCCGTCTTGAGATCTAGTGTGTCGTTCAGCGGTTTGAAGTCATGAGAAGCTTTGTTTCAGGTATTATGACTTTTAGGTGTGGTCGGAATTGAATTTCGAGAAGTTCGGAGTCAAATTGGAAAGAAAATTCTCATTTCAGAAGCCTTAAGTTGGAAGAATCGACTAAGACTGGAATCTGGAGTAAACGACCTCGGAATCAAGATCTGAAGGTTCCAACAGGTTCGTATGATAATTTCGAACTGGGGCGTATGTCCGGATCAGGTTTTGGATAACCCGGGAGCGTTTCAGCGTATATTGTGGAAGTTGGCATTTTAGAAGGAATTTCATAAGTCTGGATTGAAGTGCATTTCGGTGTTATTGATGTCTGTTTGGGATTCCGAATATGGGAATAGCTTCGTATGGTGATTATGGAGTTGGGAGCGCGATGAAAGTGAATTCGGAGGTCTGTAGGTCATTTTGAAATCATTTGGCTAAAGATAGAAATTTGAAGGTTTTTGAGAAGTTTGACTTTTTGATATCAGGGTCGGATTCCAATTCTGAAAGTTGGAGCATGTCCGTAAGTTTGAATATGACTTGTGTGCAAAATTTGGGGTCAATCGGGCGTGATTTGATAGGTTTCGGCATCGGATCTAGAAGTTTGAAATTTCAAAGTTCATAAAGCTTGAATCGGAGAGTGATTCATGATTTCGACATTGTTTGATGTGATTTGAGGCCTCGAGCGAGTTCGTATTATGTTTTGGGATATGTTGGTATAATTGGTTAAGGTCCCGAGGGCCTCAGGTGGATTTAGGAAGGTTAACTGAATGAATTTCGGACCAAAGAGTTGCTGAAATTTTCTGCAGAAAAGCTATTTTGACAGCAACTAGTGCAATCACGGAGCTGAATTTGGAAGCTTATATCTCGAAATAGATAAGGAATCTGAAAATTTTGCAAAACATAAAAGTTGTATCCCTTGAATTCTGGTTTCCATAAAGTTAAACCATTCATGATTTGGACATTTTATCAGAAAGTTATGATCGATTGAAGATGGCTGGTGGAGCAGTTTTGACAGAATTTTCTGATGTATGGAGCCGACTTTAGAAGCTCATATCTAGGAATATATAAAGAGTTATATTGTGTACAACCTATAAAATTAAATATCTTCGAGTCTAATTTTTAAATCTTCAAACCGTTTGTAATTTGGATATTTCTACAAGGAGTTATGGGCATTTTAACAGAAAGTGTACAACAAGAGAAAATTGTAATAGGATGTACAACCTGCATAGTGCAAGGTACAACTCGATGAAGCCTGGGCAGATTGTTTTAAACACGAGTTTTGGCCCCTTTCTTTCATTTATTTCATTTGGCTTGGACAATTTTGGAGAGCTCAAGGAGGGATTTTCACCAAGCAACACTAGGTAAGTGATTTCTTCCTATTTTTGAGTTAAATATGTGATCTTACATGGATTTAGACATGGAAAATTAATATAAATTTGGGATTTTTTGGGGAAGACCTAGAATTTGGAATTTTGGACTTTTACCATGAATTTGAGCATGAAAATTAGAGTAAATTGTATAATTGAGTTAGTAAAGCTATGGGTAGAATTTATCTTCGAGAAATTTCGGAATCCAGGCACGTGGGCCCGAGGGCATTTTGGTCAACTTTTCGAGCGGAGTTGGGAACTTATATAATTTGAATTGTTACAAGTATTAGAGTGAATTTTTATTGGTTTTCCCGTTATTTGAATAGTTTTGGGGCGTTGTGCATCAATTGGAGTCGTCGGAAGGGCTTGGAAGCCGGTTACGGAATTTCGGAGCGAGGTAAGTCTCCTTTCTAACTTTGTGAGGGGGAACTGTCCCCATAGGTGAACTAATTAAATATGTGCTACTATTTGTGGGGGATACGTACGCACGAGGTGACAGAAGTCCGTGCGTAGCTACTATTATGCTTATGTCCGGGTAGCCTAGGACCCACTAGCATGCTTTACTTGTTGTACTTGCAACTTTGTTGGTAAAACGAGACTGTCTAATATCATTGAATTAGTAAATGAATATTTAGTTAGGTTAAACTTCATTATCCTAATCATCTAAAAAGAGAATTTATCCTTCCTTTGGCTAAATATTCCATGATGAATTCCTGAGGTATTACTTGAATGTGAGTATTTATATGGGTACCCGAGTCGCAAGTATGATTCGCGAGCGGGGTAACTCTATTATTTATATGGGACCGCTTCGCAATATATGTATGTATTCCGCGAGCGAAGTGATTCTTTCCACTACTCTCATGGGAGCGATCCGTACGCCACGGCGGAATAGATGCATCTATGGTTCGAGCCGTTCGACCCTCGACAGTGCACATTTTATTATTGTTGGTCCGGGCCGAACGACCCTCGACATTTCCTACGCATGAGATATACATATTATACACCACCTGTAACTTGAATTGTTAAATTGTCTTAAGGACGTAAATTGTTAGTTGAAATGACGGAACCCGGAGAATTTATAAATTTATGGAAACAGTTGATATTCCCTGTCAGTATTTGTTATTCGATGTTAATAACCATGTTGATATCCTTCATATATTATATTGTATTGACCCCTAGCAAGTATCAAATCGACCTCTTGTCACTACCTCTCTGAGGTTAGGCAGGATACTTACTGAGTACACGTTGTTTTCGTACTCATGCTACACTTGTTGTGAATTTTTATTGCACAGGTACATTCATAGCTAGTGCCCCTGCTGGACACGGCGATGTGGCTGACTTGGAGACTTAGACGAGTTTCACCTTTCGGAGACGACCCGCAGCCGACAGAGTCTCCCTCATATTGTACTTACTTTCATTTTAAATTCCTTGTCCAATTTGTATTTTGGACATGCTTCGTAGTATTTGTATAAATTCTTAGAATTTGCTCATGCACTTGTGATACCGGGTTCTGGGATTCATTATGGGATTTATTTAATATTTAAATTTGCTAAATATGTTATTGCTTACTTAGTAGGAACTCGATAATTATTATTTAAGCAAATGAAAAGGGAATGATTTCAAAATATTATAATAGAGATTTCATTAATTATTAAATGTTGGCTTACCTGACCGTAGGGTCCGGCGCCATCACAGCCTTTATGGATTTTGGGTCGTGACACTTGCAGATCGGTACGGAGACGTCTGTACTTATCTTCGCGAGGTTGCAGAAACTTTAGGGAAATTTCACATTCTTGGATTCTTATCGTGCGGTATTGATTCAGCTTGAAGTGTAACCCTTTGAGTTACTTACACGCATTCGTATGCGCACATGAGCGCTCGGTATCAGTTGTGTATCAACGACTTGCGATTTTATGATTGAGGTGCGAGATGTGATTGCGGCGTGCTGATGATGGGCTAGTCTAGAGGACTTGAGGCCGGGTTTCGGCTGTAGCTTGAGCACTGAGGTGTTGATTGTGTAAGCGTGTGGTTGTGGACTTATATGTCTGGTAGTGTCCCTATTAGTGGAAATGGTGGCTGGATGGATACGTGATGAGTATGATGTGACCGCGAGATGAGTTCATATGATTTGAATGTAACGAGAAGGCATTACTGAAGGTTTCACCTATTTGAGACTCTAGGTAAGTTTCTAGGCTCGTTCGTGGACGTTTGTTTAAGAGGGGGAGGATGTAACGACTCGGTTAGTCGTTCTTAGAGTTATAGCCCTGTTTCCCCCATTTCTGTTTCTTTATGTGTTGTTCAGCTGTGTTGAGTTGTATCGAGTTGGTAGGTTTGGATTCAGAGTAGTTTTGGAGTGAAATGATCACTTAGTCTTAGAAAGCTAAGTTAGAAAAGTCAACCGTAAGTTGACTTATGAGTAAACGAATTCAGATTTGGATTATTATGATTCGATTAGCTTCGTTGGGTGATTTCAGACATTACGTGTACCCAGAATGTAATTTGTAGGTCCGTGGTAGAATTAGGCTTGAATTGGCAAAAGTTGGATGTTTAGAAGTTATTAGACTTGAATTCGAGGTTGATTTGGTGTTTTGGTATTGTTTTGGGTGTTCCGGAAGTTCGACTAAGTTCGGGTAGTGATATATGACTTGTTGGAATTATTGGTTGAGGTCCCGAGGGCCTCGGGTGAGTTTCAGATAAGTTTGGGTTGTGTCGCTCATTTTTCTTATGTTCGACGACGTTTCTTCAAGCATAAATGATATCATATTGAACAAATGAGCTCCGATTTCTTTTTTGATTGAAACATTAGATTCATATCGTAACTACGCACCCGTAGCAAAAAGAATTGTCAAATTTGGAAATTGAATGAGCATTTTACTAAGAATTAAGTTGCAAAATTTTTCAAATTAATTACGAATTTGCCACTGACTGCGTATTTAAAATTTTGCACTATTTGCAAATATTGAACCCAACATATCTCATTCATTATAAGGTCAATTGGGTGATTCGAAATCCTGACCTGACTAGAATTTTACATGTAATCCATTAGAGGCATAAAAAATAAATTTCGCGATCGTTTGGTACGAGAAGCGAGGAAAAATAATTGACAAAAAAATATATAAAATAAAGGTTTGTTCATTCGATCATATTTTGAGTTGGGATCTCGTATTTGGGCGATTTTCACCATAGGGATTGCGGCAAGTGTTATCTACTCGGTTTTGATTATATTTCACGAATACATTTCCGTTTTGGGGATTTGATTGATAATTTCAAAGTAAAAATTGAGGGAGTTAGGGCTTGAGTTTTGGAGAGTTTTAGGTAGGGATTTAAGGAACCAAACGGATTCCGTTTTTGATAAATTTTATACGGTTAGACTCGGGAGAGGACGTGGTTTATTATTCTGCTATTTTTGACTGGTTTCGAGACGTGGACCCGAGGGTCAGGTTTTGGTCGATTCGAATTTTTGGCCTATTTTATTAGTTTTTATTGTGGAATTTGATTCTTTAGCCATGTTGATAATATTATTCTGATTATGGTTAGATTCAGAGATTTTGGAGATCGAGTCCAGAGATGAGGGCATCCCGGAGTAGGAATTTACGCTGTTAAGGTAAGTAACAGTTTTAACTCTGACTTTGAGGGTATAAACCCGAAGAATTTGATATCATGTGATTGTTTGGAGGTGATACCCACGCTAAATGATGGGCATGTGGGTATATACCTCGAGGGATTGAGACTTCGTTCGTCTCGTGAGGCTGTGAGGCCTAATAACCATTATCTATGTTTATGCATTTACTTGTTGGTGAGCTTATCTGCCTTCACGTTAGAGATCATGTTTAGGCTTCATTCATGCTCATGTTATTTGTACTGTCATAGAAATTATTGTACATGTTTACCTCAGTCTCTATTATTTTGCTGATATATTGTGATACTTGACATGGGTTGTGTCCCCTTATTGGTGGTGCATTGTGAGGCTGGAGAGGTACATGACTGAGTGAGGGCGAGGGACTGGTTGTGAGGATATTGATACCATATAGCGTGAGCTGTACGCGTAGTACGTGAGCTGACTGTGCGGGTCCAGGTATTGATACCATAGCGCGTGAGTTGTTTGCATAGCACGTGAGCTGACCGTGCAAATATAGGTATTGATATTATGGCACGTGAGCTGTCAGTGCTTCGCGCTTGGGCTTTGGGAGCCCCTCCGGAGTCTGTACAAACCCCCAGTGAGCGCAGCGTGTTGAGTGTATTGAGTGTTGAATGTATTGAGTGTTGAGTGTTGAGTGCGAGTGCTAAGTGATGGAATGACATTGTTGTGAAGTTGCATTTACTTTTGTTGTTGCTGCATTTATCTGTTAAATTTCTTTGTGGCATTTACTGAGTTATGGAATTTACCTATTTATTCATGTTATTTTTAAATTGTGAAAATAAATAATTGGACTCTTTTACTTAGGTCGTCACTACTACTCAGTTCCTTAGTTATTTCTGTTACTACTGAGTCGGTTGTAGTCATACTACACCCTGCACTTTATGTGCAGATTCAGGTGAGTTAGAGTGCGGCGATCATTGAGTTCAGGCCCGCTATTTGTTGAGATTGCAAGGTAGCTGCTAGCTTCCGCATGACCTTGTTACTCCTTTTGTCATTTCTTCTTTTGGACATTTAGACAGTTTATATATCTTAGTTCATAGTTTTAGACGCTCATGACTTAGTGACACCCCGATGTTTGGGGCTCGTATCAGTAGTTTATATTACTTATATTTAGAGTTGATTTAGTTTATCAGGAATTAAATTATTGAAAATGTTTTATTAAATTCTTATAATCAAATTAGTAGTAATATTTTGGAAAATAGGCTTGCCTTGTAACACGATAGGCGCCATCACAACCATGGTTAGATTTTGGGTCGTGACATGAGGTCACTAGATGAAAAATATTGACTTGGCCTCGATTAAAATATGATACCCACTGTAACATGATAGTGTAGGTTTATTTCTCAAAATATATAACGTTAAAAGAAAATATTACAGGTAGAATATAGGACTCTAATCGATATACTTTATAAGATGACTAGATTTATTTTTTCAAATGCATATATTCCTTACAGAATAATACTACTCTAACAGTTTAGTTGTTGTTAAATGGAAACTTTAATTTGCAAGTTTGAAATAAAAAAAGAACTTGCAAATTATAAGTGCAATTGTTTTTCATCTTCATTGTAATCTTAAAGCCTTTGCATCATTTATTCAAACACTCTTTTTATAAGAATTTTTTTTTAATTTTATATTTTTACTTTATATTAATATAAAGTTCGATAGCTATACAAAAATAATTTTTTTTTTCAAAATAAACTCGGCCCGACCACTTAGAACCGTAACCGTTCCGGTTCAATATTTCACGGAAGGGCCCGGACCCGTTAAACCCGGTTTGGAAAAACTGGTAACCAGCTCGCGTTGGTGACCGGGTGGTCACTTTTTTAGTCAACCCGACCCGGCCCGGCCCACCCCTTTGACACCTTTAATATAGCCTCTAGTCAAGTGCAAACCTGCAAGTAATCATAAAGTATGCAGTACCCTAGATCATATGTATCACATTTTGATATATTCTTAAAATCTCATATATCATTATTCTTGTATTCACAATGATCCATAAGTTATAATTGATGCACCAGTAAACACAAATCAATGAGATTCTATCAATAATTTTCCTCTTCTCATGGTACTAACATTAGCTTGACCTCCTTTCTAGATATACTCCACTACACCGAATCTGTGTGCATATGTTTGGGTAAGCTGCTTATTTTTCTTTCTTTATTATTATCTTCTTTATTAACTTGATTTAGCAGATAAATAAACGGCTATTCGGAGCGCCTTGGTAGCTTCATGTACCGAGCTCCCCAGTTGTCTGATAGCCCTCTACCCATCATGAATACAAAATCATGTATTATTTTAATTGGTTGGTGTGTTATATATTATTTGTCTAAAATAGTATTTTAAAAGACGAGGTGTGAGTTTACTATAGAACGAGATGTAAGCCCCAAGATATGAGGCATAAATCTTCAATTTTATGAATAAAAAATAGCATAATAACATAAAAATATAGAAAGTTAAATAAATTAACTCATAAAAATAAAATATCTAGTATTTTTACAAGTATAAACAGTGCAATAGTGTTAAACTTACAATGAGATACAAATCAACTATAACGTCTTAACTTTAAATAAAAAATTATAATTTTTTTAATAATTGTAAGTAAGCGATAATCTAACACATATTAGATAGTGCATAACCATAAAACGATGATTCACTTGTTTGTGTAGCGAAAGCAGAAGGAACCACGAGTAGAGTTGTTGCTCGGTGGTGGTTGTCATGTTGCAGCGGAGCAACCTCCTCTCGCACCTAAACCATAGCTTGGATTGAGAGAGCGTAAAAAAATACTGGTTAGATTATTTTCTTATGCACTGGAAGTGTACTTATATAGCGAAATATTATGATTAAGTAATAACCTTATGGCCTCAAAGAACCCCTTATGGATGGACCCAGATTTCTTGCATCTCCCACTCGCACGTAATGTGAGTGCTTATCTAATATGAGAAATATGTTCTCATAGTATTTCTTCAAATATTCATATAGGGAAGTAGACCGTGTGATCAATATAATACGAGAGCTAAGTAATATACAATTATTAGGAATATATAGCCTTTCGTCAAGTGCAAATTTCAAGTAGATCATAAAGTATGCAGTACCCTAGATTAGGGTTGTGCACGGATCGGATTGGATCGGATTTAGCACATTTCGGATTCGGATTTCGGATTCTAGAAAATGCAATCCAAATCCGATCTGAATTATATCGGATCGGATTCGGATTTTAAAGTTTGGATCGAATCGGATTTCGGATCGTAAATGCCTCAATGTTGCAAACTAATATGTATATTTTCTTTGTAAAAGAGGCAATGCATTAAGAAAAATTCATGTTTATACAATTATGAGAGTACTATGGTGCCAATATAGCTAACTCTAGCAATTGTAAAGGTAATAACTTGGAGGAAGATGTAAAGAAAGTACTGACTATCCGAAATTAAAGTGTAGTATTTATACATTGCCTAATAATTTCGGATTTCGGATCGGATCGGATTAAAATATACCAATCCGAATCCGATCCGAAATCCGAAATTTTTATAAACACAATCCGAAATTCGGTCCAATCCGAAATCCGAAATCCGAAATTGAATGGATCGGTTCGGATTTCGGATATCCGATCCAAATGAACAGCCCTACGCTAGATTATGTGAATCACATTTTGATATAATCTCAAATATTCATATATCATCATTTCTTGTATTCACAATCATAACCCATAAGTTATAATTGATGTACCAGTTAACACAAACTAATTAGATTCCATTAGTGATCTTCCTCTTCTCATGAGACCCTTAATATTAGTTTGTCTGTTTTTCTAGATATACTCTACTAGACCGAATCTGTGTTCATAGTTTTTTTTTTGGGAATACACTAAGATAGCTAATGTTAAATTAAGTCTCAAGTATCTGATCAAAGCCTCTGAGGGTATCAAATGTTGAGCCACCATTCTCACTTAGTAATTAGTTGAGAATAGACTTATGTTAATCCAATTGGTCGATATTGGCACATGTGGTATGAACCACGTGCTACAACATTTTCTCCCTTTCTCAAGGAGCGTTTGTCTTTATCTCAACAAATACTCAGTTGAATTTAAATTTGAGAAATAGCTTTCGTTTGGTCATAGATTTTGGCTTCACTTTTTCAAAAAAAAAAACTTGAAAATATTGTTTGAAATATGATCTTGTTTTGGGAAAAAAAAGTTCAAAATTTTTCTTCCTAAAAACTGGTTTAGGGCAGTTTTGGGGTGAAAATTTTTCTTCCACTCACAAAACTTGAACATTTCTTCGAATAAAATGCGTATTTAAACACAACTTCATTTAACATGAGGAAATCTGTCAAGCATCCCTAAGTCCCGTTTAAAATAGGATTGCTTCACTTAATGTCAATTATTAGTTTTGGTTAATAACTTGTTTGGATGGTTGGTACCTATTGTATTGTATTGTATTGTATTGTTACTTTAAATACGATGTTTGTTATGATTGTTACTTAAATATTATTGTATCGTATCGTTAAATCCGTCGTTACGTAACGACGAAATGTGCCTCTTTATGTAATAGCCGATTTGATGTGGTCGCGTCGTTACCTTGTCTTTTTCTCTCAATCTCACCATTCGTTGTTATTAAATAATTTATTTTATCGTTTACCCTACTTTTTATATAGTAATTTTACCAGTATCACAATTTTTCTCTATAATATTGCAAATTTATCTTCCTATTACTGATGCGTGATATCATGAAATGACAACAAGCGACACAATCTATCCAAACAATACAGTACAATACAATACAATACAATACAATACGTTACGATACATTATAAAACAATACGTAACAACCATTCAAATAAATTGTAATGATTAAAAATTATAAGTCAACTTTCATTGTCTAAAGAACAGGAAATACAAAGAAAATGACTATGTCAAAGCGAAAAATAAAGATCAGAAAAAGAAATGAGAGAAAGAATTTAGTGTTTGGCTAAAATTCCACGCCCCATGTTACCGACGAGCATTCACAATATTTCTTGATGCTCATTGGCTCACGAATCACACTTTGAAAAAATAAACCATATTCTTAATTTTGAAAATGTTTTGGATACTTCAAATGCCAAACTAAAAGATATTACTAACACCACATCAATGCAGGACATCTCAGAATCACCAACGAAAATACATCACATAAGAACCAACATGAAGTTGTGACTGAAGTTAAAGAAAACATTAGTTCAAATCGGCTTGTAAAACAATTTCTTCTATATATATATATATATATATACTAGATATTCGATGCCCGTGGTTAGCCCGGGCCCAACAGTTTGAGCTACACTGTATTAACATTATTTGTCAATTTTGAGAGGAACAATCGGAGCAAACTATACTACATGGACTCGCTTCGAACCAACTTCATATTGGCCTTTTCTTTCAAGAGTTTCATAGGTCTTTTCCTTTTCCTCATCCTCTTGGGTGAAATTGTATCATAAGAGCAAGCTTCAAAATAATTTTCAATTGTCAAATTATATCAACCGTTATAAATGATAACATATATATTACTTTGAGTTGCAAAATATTCAAAAGGTGAAAAAATATTACCGTTTGTTAATGCAGTGAAGTAATTCAAGAAGTGCCAAAGCTAGATACATCCTGCAAGTCCCAAAAAAACTAATAGGTGTAAATATTTGTTCTTAATCATGTATATTGCAGATACAGTATCTTCAGAACATTAGTTATTCTTTTCTTTCAAATTTCTATTGTAGCATATGAGAAATCATTTCCATTTTTCGTTTCTCCATTTAGAGATTAGAAATCTATAACTTCCTTGATATGTCTTGGTATTAGGTAGGTCTCGCTATCATTTCAGCACAATCAAAAGTTTATCGAAAGGCCAAACATATATACAACCATTCAATTTGGCTTCATTTTGGCACTCTATCTCAACCTTGTTCCACTTTGGCCCTCCAACTCCATTTCTTATGTTTCATTTTAACACAAAAGCTGAAATCAGTGCAAAAAAATATAACGCGTGTGTATACACAAATATGAGGTGTAATAAATATCCAATTAAATGTTGCTCATCCTTGTCAAACGAGTCAATACTAAAATACCCGACCCGTATTTCTTGGTGTCCATGATACTTTCAGTTCAACTTGAAATCCACAAGAACAAATATCCATTCCATTATGAAAAAACAATAATTTTTGAGATATGAATTCACTTCAAACTTCAAGCTTATATGAAATAAAGGATGAAAACCCCAGGTGTCAACATTTAATTGGATATTTATTACACCTCAGATTTGTGTATACCTCCGGGGGTGCAACTGTTTAGTAGGCAAGGATCGGAACGGGCGGATCCCAGGTCGCATTCCTGATCTATTCGTTTCAGCCTTAGAGGATTGAGCTTTTTGAGAGCACCGCACTGTTGAAGGTATGGGGGAGATCAAAAGGGAGTATGTTAGTCAAATAGAGGGCTCTCACGGGGGTGTAGTCCATGGCTTTAGCCTTAAGCTAGGTTGGGTTGTAGTTCTTGTATTGGGCGAACCCAAGCGTTAAATAGCTCCGTCTCGGAACCTTGTGGGGTTAGGAGTAAAGCATCCCAAGGTTGGCGCATCTCGTTGAGCGTGGAGAAGCATTGGGAACCCCAATTTTTTTCTTCGGAGCCGTTTTTTTTTCCGCCCAATATCTCAACCGGCCGCTATTATTCAACAAGTTACGGACTGGCTGAAAGACTGTTCTCAGCTTCTTGACATCAAATCATCTTGGACGTTTACTGATTCTATTCTTCTGGATGCGCTCTACATTCATCAAGCTCGTAAACTCGCAATTGACTCCAAAATCATTGTTGATTGCTTCAATGAAAATAAAGAAGCCCCTAAAATTACCAATACCTAGACTCATGGTGGAACTTTATTTCATCCAAATTCTCGGCTGGACATTTCAAAATCGTCTATACATTTAGAGAAAATAACAAAGTGGCAGACTCTTTAGCAAACTTCGGTTGCGATTCTCAGTTTGACTATAGGTTTTCCTCTACAGCTGATCTTCCTCAACAAATTCAGGTTTTTTCTCTCAAAAAGTGGGCTTATTGAATATCATATTGGTTTGGGTTTGTTCACTTTCATTTTATTAGCAGGTACGCGCTAAATTGTTTTGCACTGGTTTCAACTTTTTTGTTAAAATGAAACATAAGAAATAGAGTTGGATGGCCAAAATGGAACAAGGTTGAGATAGAGTGCCAAAATGAAAAATGAAGCCAAGTTGAATGGGTTGTATATCTATATGGGTTTTGCCTTATCGAAATATAATAATTTTGCATGTTGCACATTGGGATGTTGAATCAATGCTTCGCTACTACTACCAATCAATCTATAGTAATAAAAGAAACTTATATGTAAGAGCCCTTTACTTCTCTCAATTATAGATCTGGTGGAAACAAGTTGCGATTGTATAGTGCAATAGTTGTTGTTTGTTAACATTAGTAAAAACCCAAATGGAGAACGATCAAGGTGCTGTAGCGTCCGTACTACTTCCCAGCATAATATTGATCCACAACACCTGATTTGCAAGCCTGAATCATGAAATCTTAACATCAAAACTTCTCTTATTAGGATATCTTGGTTTTATGTCATGATATATTATAACTGATCTGATTCCTTCATGTGATGAATAATTGCTGGGATAGCAAAGGAAATATGTTATAGGTTGATCAACCATACTTTTTCGCGGTCTTTGGCTATCAACGTTCTCTGCTTCCAAATTACGCTGGCCCATCCCTTCCTACAACATGTATTTCTCGCAATATTGAATCCCCCAACCCAATACTAAATCATAAACCTGACGCTTGGAACTTAGTTAACAAAGAGACATCTGGACATACTCATAACATATAATATACCTTAGAAGAGTACAATGATAATGATGTTGGACCAACTTATTGAGCCAGGGTGATACATGAGGGTGTATAAAGTCTAGGGACTAAAGTGTACAAAGTAAAAGTTAGTACCTAATTTAACTAATTAGCCAAAGTTAGTAGTTAGTTAGTTAGTATAAGAAAAGAAGTTATTTTTCTTCTTCATTTTCCTTCTGTACTTCACTTCTTCGACTTCTTCTTCTCCAAGTCAATAATGGAGATTCTCTGATTTCTTTCTCTTTCTCATTTCTACTCTCATGCATGTCTTCCTTAGCTGAAATTTGACATGGTAATAGAGTTTTCGATTCATTTCCGCTATGTAGCTCTTCCTTCAGTTGATCTCATAGCTCCGATTTGAATTTTGTTTGTCTCAATTCGTCGAAGTTATTGTCCAAAGCTAGGTTTTCAATTCAGAGCAGGAAATGGCAGTTAATGAAGGATCGAGTGCTGAGATTGTGCTAGGACACACTCACCCTCTATATTTGCGACCATCAGACACACCGGGAAAACATCTGATTGAATTCAAGATGGCTGTTTACGAAGAACAAAATCGGATTCATCGATGGATCATGTAAGAAGGAGAATTTTGAGCAAAATTTACGCGATAAGTGGGAGAGATGTAATGATTTTGTGCTTTCATGGATAATGAATGTCATTACTAAAGAACTCTACAGTACTGTGGTCTATGGATCTTCTGCATGCAATGTGTGGAAGGATCTAAAGGAGCGGTTTGATAAAAAGGAACATTTCTAGGATCTACAATTTGCATCAGGAAATTATTGCTCTTAAGCAAGGTTTGGCACCAGTTTTTGTCTATTATTCTAAACTGAAGGATCTGTGGGACGAATATGATGCTATGACACCTACTCCTTCGTGTCCATGTCCTGAGTTAAGGGTATTTTTGGAGCACATTCAGCATCAACGTCTAGTGTAGTTTTTGAGTGGTCTCAATGAATCATTCGCTCAAGATAAAGGGCAGATAATGTTGATGATCCCAACTCCAAATATCATTGAGGCTTATGCAATGGTTGTGCAAGATGAAATTCAGCGAGCCAAGGTAGCTAGCATCAATAATTTGGAAATAGGAGCTCAAGCAATTATATATAACACTGGTCATAGAGCTAACCCAATGGCTTCCAATGCAGGTTATGGAGCTAATACTATGGGTCACAGCATATGACAAGAATATAATGGAGGTTACAGACAGAGAAATCAGTTGTACTGCGACTATTGCAAACTTAAGGGACACACTAAGGATGTATGCTAAAGCTAGTGGGATACCCTTCTGATTTCAAACCAAAGAAGAGGACATTTGGAAAGAACATAGATGTTGCTCATCATGTAAGTGCTGCTCATCATGTGCAGATAGACAAGCCTAGATGTGTTGATGAAAGTGCAAAAGGTACACCAGGAGGACAATTCTTCACAGAGGAGCAGTATCAACAGATTTTGCAAATGCTGAACCAGACCAATATCAGCACTTCAACTGATGCAGCAGCTCAAAATAAGATCACAGGTATACGAGTATCACTTCTAAGCTTGGTCAAGGAAAATAGATGTATTAAGAACTCAGGAGCCACAAATCATATGGTGTCTAGTTTGCATTGATACATTGATCATGTGGAATTATCTGAGGGTAATACAAGAAAAGTTCAGTTACCTACTAGAGAGACAAGTGTGATCACACACTTAGGGACTTCCATCATACTAAATGGGATAGTGATCAAGAATGTATTGTATATACCTAAGTTTAGGTATAATCTGCTATCAATTTCTAAGTTGACTAAGGATTTGGGATTATTCCTTGCCTTATTTCCTTCCTGCTGTGTATTCCAGGATATTTGCAGTGGCAAGGTGAAGGGGATTGGTAGAGTGGAGCATGGATTGTATGTGCTAGACCAGACCATCAAGAATAACACACAAGAAGGTCTGCCAGTTGGGCTTATATCTTCTACACTACCTATAAATAGAATAAATGTCGTCTTATGGTACAAGAGGCTAGGACATGTACCTATGGAGACTATGAAAAGGATGCACATGTTTGTAAACACACAACTTATTAACAGTGATGATCATTGCCCTGTATGCCCTTTGGCTAAGCACACACGTTTACCTTTTCCAGATAGTATTAACAAGAGTTGTAATTACGTGAACTTGTTCATGCAGATGTATGGGGACCTTTTAGGTTACATACTCATGATGGTAAACGATACTTCTTAACTCTGGTGGATGATTTTAGTAGATTTACTTGGGTATGCCTTATGAATTCAAAGGATGAATCAGTTGTGGTGATCAAAGTTTTCATTGCTATGCTTAAAACAAAATTTTCTTCCACTGTTAAGACTCTTAGAACAGATAATGGAGGAGAGTTTTTTAATAGCCAGCTTAAGGAGTTATTAAACTTAGAGGGTATCACTCATCAAAGCACATATCCATACACACCCCAACAGAATGGGGTAGTGGAGAGGAAACACAAGTACATATTGGACACTGCCAGATCCTTGAGGTTCCACAAATCTGCCTCTGAAGTTTTGGGGAGAATGCATTATGACAGCATTGTACTTGATCAACATGATACCTTCAAGAACACTTGGTGGAAAATGCCCATTTGAGTTGGTGTTTAACAAGGTTCCTTCACTGGACCATGTTAAGGTGTTTGGTTGTCTGTGTTATGCTGCTAACCTGAAGAAAAAGGATAAGTTCTCATTCAGAGCTATTCCTGTTGTGTTCTTGGGTTACTCTCTAACTCAGAAAGGTTATAAATTGTTTGATTTGACTAATCATGTTGTCTTTGTAAGCAGGGATGTTGTTTTCAAGGAAGACATTTTTCCTTTCATGCAATCCTCTGATGAATCTAGCAATATGATTCCATACACACATCCAAACCATCATGCTTCTATCAAAGATACTGATGCTCATTCAGTACCACAAGCAGCTCCTAGTGATGATTCTGTGGCTGATATGATCCCTATTGATCATTCATTTCCAGATGCACAGGGAGACATCCTGCTTGACTCTATTGATGATCCTCCTATATCACCTATTGTAGATCATACTGCACCATCTTCTATTCATGTTGCTGATCCCTCAACCTCTACACACTCATCACCAAGCCAACATGAAGGCACTCTTGAACCTCGCAGGACAACCAGAGTTTCAAGACCCCCAATCTGGATGTAGGACTATGTGAGCACCAACAAAATTCCTTATCCTATCTCTAACTCAGTCCATTATCTCCAGCTGAAGCCTCACTATTCCAAGTGTTTGGCTGCCTATTCATCCGAGACAGAGCCAAAATCCTTTACTGAAGCTGCTAAAGATCCTAAATGGGTTGATGCTATGGAACAAGAGATCCAAGCCTTAGAGGACAATCAGACTTGGATTTAGTGCCATTACCACCTGGGAAGCAACCTATAGGGTGAAAATGGGTATTCAAGATTAAATATAAGGCTTCTGGTGAGGTTGAAAGATACAAAGCTCGACTTGTAGCTAAGGGATACACACAGAAGGAAGGACTTGACTATAGTGAAACTTTTTCACCTGTTGCTAAGATGGTGACAGTGAGATCTATTGTAGCACTAACAACTGCTTCTAGATGGCCTCTTTTTCAAATGGATGTCCACAATGCATTCTTGCAAGGAGACTTAATTGAAGAAGTATATATGCTTGTTCCTCCTAGCTTCTCTAAGGGTGTAGCCAAGCAGGGGGAGCATTTGGTGTGCAGGCTAAACAAGTCCCTATATGGCCTAAAACAAGCATCTCGACAATGGAACATAAAATTATATGAAGCCTTACAGACAATGGGATTCTCTCAAAGTCACTATGATCATTCTCTTTTCATCGTGGAGACAAATGATCACTTTGTTCTGGTACTAATATATGTGGATGATTTGATAGTTACTGGGAATAATGTTGAAGTAATTAGCAAGACAAGGGCTAAGCTGCAACAATTGTTTAGAATGAAGGACCTTGGAGAATTGAAATTTTTCCTTGGGATTGAATTTGCTCGATCAGATAAGGGGATCTACATGAGTCAACGCAAGTATGCATTAGAGCTAATTGCAGAACTTGGATTGGCTGGGTCTAAGCCTTCTAGTACCCCACTGGAAGTGAATCAAAAACTGACTTCTGCAGAATATGATAAACTGTTCTCCTCTACTGAAAATGCAGTCCATGATCCTGTGTTAAAAGATGTAGGTGAATTCCAAAGTTTGGTGGCAGGTTATTGTATCTAACAATGACTAGGCCGGACATCTCATTTGCAGTGCAAACGTTAAGTCAATATATGCATACTCCCAAGCAGTCTCATCTAGATGCAACTAGAAAAGTAGTCAGATATATCAAGGGTGCACCAGGACAGGGATTATTATTGCCTTCATCTGGAGATGGTACTTTAAAAGCATACTGTGATGCTGATTAGGGGGCATGTCTCCAAACTAGAAGGTCAATTACTGGCTATTCAGTGTTCTATGGAGATGCATTGATCTCTTGGAAATCGAAGAAGCAGGAAACTGTGGCAAGAAGCTCAGGAGAAGCTGAATTTAGAAGCATGGCTTCAACTGCAGCAGAGATTGTGTGGTTGATTGGTCTGTTTGGTGAATTGAATGTCAAGCTGCAACTGCCAGTGACTCTATTTTGTGATAGCAAGGCAGCTATTCAACTCAAAGCAAATCCTATTTTCCACGAGCGGACAAAGCATATAGACATTGATTGTCACTTCATTAGAGAGAAAGTAAAGGCTGGGATTATCAAGACTATGCATGTAAACACAAAGGAGCAAATAGCAGACTTGTTGACAAAAGTACTTAGTCGAGCACAACACTATCATTTTCTCAGCAAGCTTGGAGTGAAGAACATCTTTCTACCCTCCCGCTTGAGGGGGGGGGGGGTATTGATCCTGAGTGATACATGAGGGTGTAGAAAGTCTAGGGACTAAAGTGTACAAAGTAAAAGTTAGTACCTAATTTAACTAATTATCCAAAGTTAGTAGTTAGTTAGTTAGTATAAGAAAGGAAGTTATTTTTCTTCTTCATTTTCCTTCTGTACTTCACTTATTCGACTTCTTCTTCTCCAAGTCAATAATGGAGATTCTCTTATTTCTTTCTCTCTCTCATTTCTACTCTCACGTATGTCTTCCTTAGCTGAAATTTGACACAACTCAGTTGTCAGCATTTCGTTCATTCATTTACTGAATGCATCTTTCCTTTCCAAGAATCTGTATATATGCATGAAGAAATTTAACTGTGATAAGTGGATGCAACATTAGACCAAATATGTATGAATTAAGAAACACGGCAACAAAATTTGAATGTTAAGAGGCTAATAAATATTTGTAAAATCCAAACAAGCTATGAAATATATGCTACAAAAAGAACTAAGGTAAAGAACTGCATAAATAACAATAATAGTGGGTTAGGAATTTAGCAATTGTGTGATTACTTTATCTTAATATTCAAGATATTAAGTGAATTACTCCCTCCGTATCACAATAAGTGACCAGTTTTCTTTTAGCACGCCCATTAAGAAATACAAAATAGTATACAAAAATACTTACTATGACTAAACTACCCGTAATTAAACATTTAATGTGAGGAGTAAGAAAACATTTTAGAGATATGTACATAGGGTTATTTGTAAAAACAAATTGAATTCTTTGTTGATTACATAACTTGACACTTATTTTGGATCAAAATGAAAAAGAAAACTGGTCACTTATTGTAAACCGGGGGAGTAGTAATAAATTACTAAATCCAATGAGTTATTAAGAATGATAAATTGATACATGAAACAACTTCGTATTAAATACAAACGTGTACACAAGAAGCACACTGGTATATTAATACTTCAATACTTCAAAGACACTCTGCGAGCAGATTATATTTATTTATTTAAAAGCCTCTTAAGTACACGTAATATGAAAAAGGTTAACAGAATATGAGAGCGCAATTAAGATCGATAGATAACTAAAGTTAGATTGAATGAATTTTCGAGTAATTATGTCAAAAGAATTATGTCACTGGATATAAACCATATTCTAGATTTTGAAAATATTTTGGATACTTCAAATTCCAAATTAAAAGATATTACTTACACCACACCAATGCAGGACATCTCAGAATCACCAACGAAAATACATCACATAAGAACCAACATGAAGTTGTGACTGAAGTTAAAGAAAACATTAGTTCAAATCGGCTTGTAAAACAATTTCTTATATATATATATATATATATATACTAAATCTT
>ML280897.1:23636-66591 GCA_005239495.1 Nicotiana undulata
TATACGGCGAAAATCAGGTATGCTCGATTTTATGGGCTTGAAGAGTCACTTCGAGCCTGATCTCAGCGAATCCAATGAACCAAGCTCGAGCCTGATGATGGAGTATGAGGCTCGAGGATCAAAGTGCACGACGAGTACCTGGGACGAGTATGACATACCCCGAGATAATGTTGTTAAGGGTTTGTAACAGAATGAGCGAGATTCTCGCAATGGCCTAAAGATCAAGGTGATTTGTACGAATTCGTACTAGGCGGTTAGACAGTTGTATAATTAGATTCCTTACTAGAAATGGAAATGTACCTTATTTAGGACTCCCCTATTATATAAAGGGGAACTCATTCATTTGTAAACATCATCAATCATTGGCAAATAATATACGCTCTTACTTTATTTCTCATCATTCATCATAATTGTCTCTTAGCTTATTTGTTCTTACTGTTCAGATTAGTGTACCTCGAGGCCATCAAAGCTCGAGGTCGAGACTTGTTTACACACTGGTTTGATTCAGCCTACTTCTTTGATCTACACATCTAATCTCTTTTTTATTAATTAGCATTGAACCGAATCACGTATTTTTAAGACCTCAATACAAGTTCAATTGTTACTCAGATTTTAGGGTAAATAGTTTGGCGCCCACCGTGGGGACTAAAGATAATAGTGACCGTTTCAGTGTTGATTTTGATAACACACGTTATTTTCACACTTGTTCTTGTCAAAGATTCTTTGTTTTCAGGTTAAAATATGTCAAACTCGCAATATACACCCGTATATGGAAATTACTGTCTCGGTTCATGGGGAAAACGACAATGTAGTTTCTCCAGGGACCGGTGTACCACCACTTAACCTCGAGGGAGTGCCGATTGCAGAACCAGTCGATTTTAGTTCGCACATTACTTTGAATGCAGACTTGGGTGCAGACCTCGGAGGAAGTGTGTGCAGGGAGGTCTGACCTGGTGGTCAAGGAACACAAGGTCTAGGAGACGGGGGAGTTAGCCTCCAGGTAATCTTCAAAATGCTACAAGCTCAGCAGGTTGCTATCACTTAGCTACAAAGTCAACACAAAACTCCGAGTGTGGTTGAACCAGAAATCACTCGCCGTACTGAGCCGATGCAGGAAAGGTCGAGCCGTAACGGATCGGGGACTGACCCGACAATCATGAAAATGCTCGAATAGCTCACCAAAAGAATTGAGTCGGGAGAAAAGAGGATCGAAGATAATGACAAAAATATGAAGACATACAACTCCCGAGTCAATCAAATACTAGGGGCACCTCCGATCTTTAAGGGTTTGGATTCGAAAAAGTTCGTGCAGAAGCCTTTTCCCCCTAGCGCGGCTCTGAAGCCCATTCCAAAGAAGTTCCGCATGTCGAATATACCGAAGTCAACGGAACTACCGATCTTAACGAACATATCACTACATACACGTGCGGTATAAAGGGAAATGACTTAGAAGACGATGAGATCGAGTCTGTTTTGTTGAAAACATTTGGGGAAACTCTATCTAAGGAGTGATTATTTGGTATCACAACTTGCCGTCGAATTCCATCGATTCATTTGCGATGTTAGCAGATTCATTTGTAAAAGCGCACGCCGGGGCCATAAAGGTCACAACAAGGAAATCAGACGTCTTCAAGATCAAGCAGAGGGATAACAAAATGTTGAGGGAGTTCGTGTCCCGATTTCAGATGGAACAGATAGAGTTGCCTCCAGTCTTCGATGATTCAGCCGTTCAAGCTTTCACCCAGGGGTTAAATGAGCGGAAACATCACGACAGTTGAAGCAAAATCTGATTGAGTATCCAATTGTAACTTGGGTCGACGTGCACAACCGATATAAATCAAAGATCAGGGTCGAGGACGACCAGTTAGGAGACCCTACGGGTTCAGTTTATCCAAATCGGTCAGCAGTTAAAGCCTCGAGGGATACCGACAGGGAACTGAGGTCAAACAGAGAGCGGTATCAGCCATATGCTGAAGTGCGGAGAAACAACAGTTCGAGACGCAATCCTCCCCGGAATGATCGAAGAATTGATCGATGGCAAAATCCTCGGGGACTCATTAGTAATAATGGGTTTGATAAGCATAACGATCCCGTAGAGGCACCCCGATTATCAAAGTACAACTTCAACATCGATGCCTCGGGTATCGTTTCGGCCATTGGAAGAATTAAAGACACTAGGTGGCCCAGACCTATACAAATCGACCTTTCTCAAAGGAATCCTAACTTGATGTGTAAGTACCATGGCACACATGGCCATAGGACCGAAGACTGGAAACAGTTGAGAGAGGAAGTGGCTTGATTATTTAACGAAGGCCACCTTCGATAATTTCTCAGTGATGGAGCCAAAAATCACTTCAGAGAAAGAGACGTCAATAGAAAGAATGAGCAAGAAGAACCCCAGCATATTATCCACATGATCGTTGGTGGGGTCGACATCCCACATGGACCTGTCTTCAAACGCACCAAAGTGTCGATTACAATGGACAAACGAACCCGAGACTACTTGCATGAAGGCACCCTTACATTCAACGACAAGAAGACAGAATGCCTCTCTCAGCCGCACAACAACGCCTTGGTAATTTCTATTTTGCTAAATAAAATTCAAGTTAAACGTGTTCTTGTGGATCCAGGTAGCTCGAAAAATATAATCAGGTCGAGGGTCGTAGAGCAGCTCGGACTACTAGATCAAATTGTACATGCATCTCGATTCCTAAACGACTTCAACATGGCTAGTGAAACTACAAAGAAAGAGATAATCCTACCAGTGAACGTAGTCAGGACCATCCAAGACACAAAATTTCATGTCATCAAAGGTGACATGAGATACAATGCACTGCTCGGAAGGCCGTGGATCCATAACATGAGGGCGGTACTACCGACCCTTCACCAAATGATGAAGTTTCCAACAATAGATGGTGTGAAAACGGTTTACGGGGAACAACACGCAACAAAGGAAATGTTTGCAGTTCATGGGTTGACGCCGACGCCAACGCCATCACCCTTCAACCTCAGAAAAATCGAACATCAAGGACAAGAAGATGGCTAAATAGAAATCATCGTCCCTAGCAGCGATCGAGTCAGAGGAACAGGTAATCGATGAAGAAGTAGAGGATTTCCTTACCCCTCGATCTTTCTTCATTCCCGAGGAATCAGATGCAACAAAGTCGACGGTCGAGGAGATGGAACAGGTGATATTGATCGAACATCTGCCTCGAACAGAAGGTATACCTGGGAACGGGATTAACCCTCGAACTCAGGAAAAAACTCATTCAATTCCTTATCAATAACATAGATTGTTTTACTTGGTCCCATTTAGACATGACAGGGATCCCACCAGAGGTAACAACACATCGGCTAAGTCTCGACCCTAGGTTTAAACCAGTGAAACAAAAGAGAAGGCTCCAGTCTGAGGTAAAGCATGCATTCATAAAGGACGAGGTAACTAAACTTCTCAAAATAGGGTCCATTAGGAAAGTAAAATACCCCGAATAGTTGGTCAGTGTGGTCGTAGTCCCTAAAAAGGAAACAAACTTAGAATGTGCATAGATTACAAGGATTTGAACAAGGCATGCCCCCAAAGACTCTTTTCCACTGCCTAACATCGATCGTATGATCGACGCCATGGCCGGCCACCAGATCTTTACCTTTCTCGATGCCTATTACGGGTACAATCAAATTTAGATGAACCCGTAGGACCAGGAAAAGACCTCATTTATCACCAAATATGGAACATATTGTTACAATGTAACGCCATTCGGAAAAAAAAAATTCAGGAGCTACATGTTTAACCAAAGAATTAGATTCTATGCCAAAGCTATTTTAAGAAGAACACGGGTTTCTGATAACCAAAGAATATGCTAATAATTGTAAGTAAATTCGTAAATAGAAAATAGTAAGATGCGTAAAAAGTAAGTATATTTCAATAGTAGTTCGAACGTATCTTTACAAGTTATATTTTACTCCCATTTATAGGAAATTTATTAATATAATGCCTACTATTTTCAACGATTGAGCATTAATAACTAATAGTGGCATTAATGTAACGTTACAATGATTAATCGTAACTGTTGCGTGAAGATTATGTAACGTTTGGCTCATTAATTGAAGATCCCCGAATCTGCCCTTTATTCTGTCTTGATTCATTCTGACCGTGTCTCTTCATCTTCTCAATCAGGTTGAGATTCCCGTGTCTGATTACCCCGTGGGTATGTTGTTCCGTTCCTCTTTATCTCGTACTTCTTCGTAGAGTCCCGTCCAGTTGTCATGATTTTATTGCTCCACATAGATTTCTGAGTCATCATAATTATTACACGTGTGAAGCTCATTTTTACCAATACAGATAGTCCCCCCACTTACCATGTATTTATCGATTAATATTTGGTAAGTGGATACTCATTTATGGCGGGAATATTTTTTCGCCGCTTCACTCGAACCATTGCATCCGTCTCTGAATGTATGCGTCGTTTGTACTTCCATTTAATGCCCGTGCCATGTGTCATTCCCGAATTTGTTCTGCAGTTATTCAGCGCCTTTGAGGACTTTTTGCGGCTGCATTAGTCACGAAGTGACGGCTTTAATTATGACTTTCACATCATTATTTTTTCCATTTTTGACGGTTGCCTTCGAGTATAAATACCCCTTTTCCTTTCTTTACTTTCACGAAAAACTTCTAACTTTCTTTCTTTATTTGTAAATTCTTCTTCTTCGTAAATATGTCTTCTTCAAACCAGCAATCTAAAAAGGTCATCATCGTAGATGAACTGACTCCCTCTTCTGCTCCGACACGGAGTAGGAGAGGCGGTAGGCTTAGGAGCTTAGGTTCTACTCCTTCCAAGGGTTCTTCTTCTTCTTCTTCTCATATTACTCCTCCATCTTCTTCTAGGTCTATTGTTTCCTTATCTTCTTCAAGGGCTAGGGCTTCTAGATCTTCATCAAAGAGTAGAGAACACAATGAACCACTTAGGGGCCGAGGGTCGATGAAATTGTCCCTGCGGAGTTTTCTTTCGCCAAGGATAGTCAGGCCATGAGTGAACAACTTTCTTCAATGTCTTCGCATGACAATGCCGACCTTTATCCTACCCAAATAACAGAGGGCTTGGGGTCTCTTGTTCGCAGGGATTGTTTTTGGAAGCCTGATTTTCCTGTTATTGTTCCTAACGATAACCAAAGAATAACATCTTACAAGGCTGGGTATTCTTATGTTTATACTTATCCTTTCATATTAGGATTCAAGCCTCCCATCGACCCTGTTATCATCGAGTTTTTTCGATTCTTCAAAATTTGTCTGAGACAAGTCGGTCCTCTTGTTTTGGCGAGTTTTCGTGTGCCTTAGGTATTTGAACAATTTAGCTTCCGTACCCTTCACTTTTCATCATCTTATTCACCTCTATTCTCCGATGTTGTTTCGCCAAGGAGTGTTTACTCTCGAGGCTAGGAGTAAAAAGGTGTTAGTTACTCCACATAATGATAAAGACCAAGGGTGGTATGTCTGGTATGTTGCTGTCCCTACTGCAGATTTAGTAGGTGAAGAAAATCTCCCCTTCCCTGAGAAGTGTAACCTTTCACGTGAGTACAGTTTTTCTCACTTTCCTTTCCTTTGCTTTTGTTAAATTATTAGTACCGTGACTGGTTTTATTTCTTTGCAGCAATCATGGGAACCGTTGAGAATGTCTCCGATTTTTGTGATTGGGTAGAAAAACTCTTGTTGATTTCTCCTTTAGAAGAACGTTCGTGGAAGTACCTCTCTGGGAGGTTTGGATGGAAAGTTAAGACCCACGGTAAGCGAAGTTTTTTGTTTTTACTTCTTTCTTCTTTTAAGCTTTATCTAATCCCTTTCTTTTGGTAGGGTTTTCTGCTCGTGAAATTTCTGTTGCGGCTGTGTCCGCTTCAAGGTTGTCCCTGGCAAAGGCCCAGGAGATCATTGTTGGTTCCTCCTCGTCGAAAAGAAAAGCAAGTGGGTCCAGGACCTTAGAGGAAGAGGAGGGTTCGCTGGTCCACAGGTCACGTAGGAGGAGGGTGGTCTCTGACGACGAGTCTGCACCTGTTGTTGACCCTCCCGTGCCTGAATCCAAACTTTCTTCCCCCGAGGATGCAACTCCCTCTCCTTTTCGTGAATCCATTGATCTCCTGTTCCGTCAAGGTTTTGGTAACATTTCTGACGAAGCCCCTCTTGTTGTTTTCTATCCTCCTGCTCCTAAAGAACTTCCTTCAATTGCTCCCGTTGTCGTTTCTGTTCCATGGCTGTTCATGCTCCCGCTATTATTTCTGCTCCCGTGGTTGTTTCTGCTTCTCTGCATACTCTGCTCGTGGCTCCTCTATCCGCCCCCGCTTCTGTGCCTTCTGCTGTAGAAGTACGGCCTTCCAGCAGGGGGGAGATGAGGCAAGTTATAATAGAGGTTCCAGCGACGGGCAACCTCTTGAAAAAGTCGGTCCAGGCTGATGTATGGTTAAAGCCATTGATAGGCCCGACCGAACAGTCTAAGCTGGAAAGCCACAGCTCTCTTACGTGAATAAACGAGATCGTGCACTCGTCCTTATAGGTAAAACTTGCTCTTCATTCGTATGTACTTATATATACACTTACCGTATCTAATTTATCTTTTTATGTAGATCAATCTTGTGGGCACAGTGTTAATGAAGAGAGTCATTCAGATGGATCAGGCAACAAAAGACTTCCAAATTGAGGATGATAATTGGAGGGAGAAGTATGAGGGTCTACAACTTGACATAGAGGCAGTGTAGGAGGAAAAGTGTACCTTGGAGAAGCAAGTTAGGGTTATGGCAGCAGAACTGGCCGTTGAGAAGGCGTCTTCGAACCCATGCAAGCAAAGACAAAAGTGTCCTAGAATCTTCATTTGCAGAGCAGCTTTCCCGTGCCACAGAGGAGATTAGGAGCATGAAGGCTTTATTGGACCACAAGGAGGTGTACTCTGGTGAACTTGTACAATTGCTCACCCAAACCCAGGAAGGCCTCCGTAATTCTTCAGAGAAGGTTCGGTTTTTGGAAAGATTCCTCACTCCTTTGCAGGCCTCTCACGATGTTGTCGTGGATGAAAAAGACGAGTTAAGAGCTGAAGCTGAACAATGGGAGAAGGATTATGAAGCTCTTGAAGACAAAGCAGTCGTCGATGTTAGTTGGACTTATCTGAATGCCCGTCTGGATACATTGACAGAAATGGGCCAAGAGGGTTTTGACTTGGAAGCCGAAATTGTTAAAACTAGATAGACGATTGAGAAGTCTCAGCAAAGTCAGAATCTCTCTTCACCCGAGGTTGAGGTCCCTGTTGCTCGTGTCTCCCCATCTCAAGATGCTCCTCTTGCCAGTGAAGACGACCCCCCATCTGGAAAAGTTTAAAGAACTTGGTTCTTTTTTATTTTTATTTGTATCAATTGGTGGTTACCCCCAGTCCCATCGCGGGTAAAGTTGGATCCTTCGTAAGTCCCCAACTGACAACTTAGGGGCAATCAATGTATAAATTAATCCGGCTTAGACTAAGTTAACACTTAGTTTATTTTGCCGTAATATATTAATATCAATATTAACATGACTTTAGCTTTGTTTGAGTTTTTGTTTCACTCTTAAGTCTTTGCATGCTTTCTTTTTGAGGTTTTTGGTTTACCTCTGAGTTTTTGACTTTGCATTATAAAATGCTTAGATTGTTCGTACATTTTCGTAATAGGCACAATTTATAAAAGAGGGCCCTTTTTTTATCGACACTTAATGAAGAAGACGTCTCAACTTAATAATGGTGTAAATATAAAAAAGAGAGATAGGAATTCCACATGTTTTTCTTTAACAATATTTTGAAGAAAGTTTTTGCATTGTTTCGAACTTTCATAACATTTCACATGTGTTTGTGTATCGTCTATAACTCATTTTGTAACTGGTTTTTCTTTCAACAAATTTGATATGAACTTGTACTCGTAACTGTTTTTCTTTTGCAACAGTTTTTCCGAATTAGTACAACGGAATAATTGTTTTTGCTTATAACAGTTATTAAATATAAGGGTATGAATTTTTACCCATAACTATTTTTATTGATAACAGTTTTTAAATTAATACAAGGGTAATGCTTTTTCATCCGTAATTGTTTTCATTCACAATAATTTTCTGAATAAGTACAAGGATAATGATCTTTCATCCGTAACTGTTTTCATTTATAACAGTTTTCTGAATAAGTACGAAGATAATGATCTTTCATCCATAACTGTTTTCATTTACAACAGTTTTTGAGTAAGTACAAAGATGTGCATTTTTACCCGTAACTAATATTCTGCCTTTAACCTGAACATTCGATTACATTTACGAATATGTTTTTCGAAGGTTTTTGAGTCAGGCTTTGTGTTTTGAGTCTTTTGCTCTTTGATTTTGCTCATAGTACTTGACTTGTTGGGAAGATGGATCTTCAAGCTCGAGCTTTGACTTTTTGATAGTCTTCTTTGCTTCATCTTTGCCTTCCATACTGTATAGTCTCCCAAGTGTTTGATCTTTGAAGAATGAAATCTCGAGCACTTGACCATTCCTTCCTTGTGGTCCTTTTCCTGAAAAGGAAAATCATACGGGACTCGAAGGTATATAGTTTTTAGATGATGACTGCTTAACCCTTTAAAACGTCTGATACGCTCAAATTACACCTTAAAAATAGTGTAAAGCGGTCGAAGTCAAATATAATAAACCAACTAGGTTGGGGTCGAATCCCACAGAGAATAATATGAGGGCGATTAGGAATGCAAGAGAGTTACCACTTATCGCGCAATGCCAAACAAATAAGATTTTGGGTTTTGATAATTGTTTATAGCTAAATGCAAAAATATAAACTAACCTAGAAAGCAAGAAAAATGATCAATGGCAACAAGAGTGAATGTATCGGGTATTACACTCAAGTAATCCAACGTATTTCACGATTTTACAAATATGAGTGAGTTAATGTTAATTAGCCACGGATAATAATTCTTAATTAGCTTTCCCCAAAGACTAACAAGACTTCCTAATTGAATTATTCCTAACCCAATTAAGAGATTAAACACTTCCGGGTTTGGCTACAAGTAGTTCAATCCTATCCCTAGGTAGATCTATAAAATGAGGGTTAAAGCCTCAAGTTCTTGTTAATTAATCTTTCTCAACCCCAAATTATCCTTTTCAAAATTAATTCGTAGTTAATGGGCGAGTCCTAGGGTTAGCTAATCCCTTTGAAAACATTAAAGAACAAGAATAATTAAAATAACAAATACTCACTTCATAAATATAATAAAATCATTCAATACACAAGCACAACAAGGTATTTAATCCACACTTTAAATATGAATATTCCCATAAATAAGATTCAAGTATTGGAAATAATAATACACACTCAGATAATCAATACAAAGCAAGGAAATGAAGAAATAAACATAAAGGGGTAAGAAATCCTTAACCACAATGGTGAAATCTTCAAGACCCAAGTGTGTGTGCAAAGCCCTAGCTTCAAGACTTGTTCTTCTCTCTCAAAATTATATTTACAAAGCCAAAAGATATGCGAAGATCTGTTAAGTCGTGTATAAGAATGGGTTGGGGATAAAAATATGAAATTACAAATCTGCCCAGAATTTTCCTAGAAAATGACCTATGCATCCGCGTCCGGACCTTCGCGTTCGCAAAGGTATGTGGTTAGTAGTCTTCGCGTTCGCGGCTACCTTGACTGCGTTCGCGATGCAATGAGTCCTGAAGCACCGCGTTCGCGGTGAACACCACGCATTTGCGTAGGCTTAATTCCTCAGTAGTTCAATTTGTTCTTCGTGTTTGCGTCTGGGTCACCGCGTCCGTGTTAGTTTAACTTCTGAAGCTACGCGTTTGCTCTCTGCCTTCGCGTTCGCGAAGGGAAATTAACTGGGTAGATTTACCTTGTCCAATTTTGCTCCTTTTTTTGACTCGTTTTCACATTATTTTTTCCACAATCAATTCTAAACCATTTGACACCTGAAATATACCAACAAACATCAATAATGCCTTAGTTTCTCAATAAATTTACACAAAAAATTATGTATTAAGAGAAGATAAGTTGGTAAAATACCAACTTATCAAACCCCCAAACTTAAACTATTGTTTGTCCTCAAGCAATTCAAAAACTAAGAACATCTAACATGAATAAGATCACTTAGCTCAATGGCATATCAAGTATCATTTCAAGTCAACAAGCGTCTATCTAAGCACAATCTAATGACTTTGGTTGGTACCAACAATTAATCCAAGGCATATGACTCACTAACTTTTTGCTATTTCATTTTCAAAAATTTCAACAGCACATTAACCAAAGTAACAACCAAGTCATGAAAGATTCACAATTTGTCTCCCATCACAATTGTCTTCCCTCGCTCATTCCTCCCAATTGAAAATGGGGATTCGTTTCACAACTCAAGTTTCATTTGCCCTCACACTTTAAGAGAGAATCCCAAACTCACAAATTGCAATTCAAAACATAAAAGGGATGTCAAATAGAAGATTCAACTCTCTCTCTCACAAAAGTATTCAAATGCACACAAGTAGTATCATAGGCTTGCCCTTTATGTATTTCTCCACTAATTTAGACATACTTGGTTCAAAATAAATTAGGACTTAAAGGGTTGTAGTTTATGATTTTGGTCAAGGTGAGGCACAAGAATGACTCAAACCTCAAACCTCCAAGTACTACACTTCTTAAATAATTAAAGTCCACTTCCTTCAAGAATTTTCCGCCCTTTCTTCTCTTTTCTCCTTTTTTTTGTTTCACCTAGTCTTCCATTTATTCTAACTTTCTTCTATTTTTTTTTACAACACCTTTCACTTTTTAAGAAGCCTCCATGTCACAACTTTTTCAACTTCCACCCCCAAACTTAGGCTTTTAGCCTAAGTTCACACTTTAAATTACTTAGGAAGGTTTGATTCTACAAGAAAATCAATAAGAAGCTAGTAACATGGTTGCCAAAGAAAAAGTTAAAATGCTCAAAAGGGTTGACTAGGGAAAATATTTATGGGTAGGAAATTTAGGAACAAAAATGGTTCAAGGAAGGCCTAACATCATTTTTCAAACCAAGTTAATCTATTATTTCGCCTTGAAGCACATTCCGGGCAAGTTCTAGACCACAAGTGATACAAAAGAACTTCACAATTAAAAGCTCACCACACATGGCACATGAAAACTCAAATGGAATACAATCCAAAATCCAATTGGAACTAATGAAACTCAAGGAAGTCACATGTAGCCTAAGAAGCTATTTAGTGAATCAAAGAGCCAAAATTAGAATCTAAAAATCACAACAAGGAGCACTCTTATTATTTCATGTATCTATATATATATATATATATTATTTTTTTTCTTTTATTATTATTATTTATTATTTTTATATTTGAAAGCTCAAAAATTTCATATGCCAAGGTTTAAATATAATTGTACCAAACAAGTCACATGTTGGCTTATGGGCACAAGACTACACCCCAAAACTAATTTTATTCCCAACTAGCTACTAATTATGTACTAAATAAATAAATAAATAACTAAACAAGACTAATACCTTGAGAAAGTTGTCACGCCATCCATCATAGGGAAAAGTCACCCAGTTCAACTGTCACGACCCAAATTCCTACTCAGGTCGTGATGGCGCCCAACACCGAACTCAGGCAAGCCAACACTAGTTATTAACGAAATTACTTAAACAAATGAGATGTTCAAATACTTATCCGGTTTTAACTTAAGAAGTCCTTTAATAAAAGTGAGGAAGTAAGGCAAATTGATTTAAAGTAACCCAAAATCATTTGCCAGCATAAACAGAATTAGCAAAATAATAGTGAATCAACTACGGGTACCAAGACCTAGTGTCACAAGTCCACAGGCGACTAGTGGAATATACAAATAGACAAAATGAATGTACATCTGTCTGAAAAGGGGTAGACAGAAATATCCCAAAGTAATAGAAACTCCACAGTGCTGCTGAGGAACGCCAGGAAGAGCAGCTCACCGTGTAGTCAAATCCCGATAGTACTCTCAACGACGAACACCCGAATGGTGACCAGGTGCAACACCCTCAGAACCTGTACAATTAAGTATAGAAGTGCAACATGAGTACATATAAACAAATATGTACCCAGTGAGTATCCCGTCTAAACTCGAAGAAGTAGTGACGAGAGGTAGACGTGTTACTCACTAGGGTCGTCNAAACCTCCAAGTACTACACTTCTTAAATAATTAAAGTCCACTTCCTTCAAGAATTTTCCGCCCTTTCTTCTCTTTTCTCCTTTTTTTTGTTTCACCTAGTCTTCCATTTATTCTAACTTTCTTCTATTTTTTTTTACAACACCTTTCACTTTTTAAGAAGCCTCCATGTCACAACTTTTTCAACTTCCACCCCCAAACTTAGGCTTTTAGCCTAAGTTCACACTTTAAATTACTTAGGAAGGTTTGATTCTACAAGAAAATCAATAAGAAGCTAGTAACATGGTTGCCAAAGAAAAAGTTAAAATGCTCAAAAGGGTTGACTAGGGAAAATATTTATGGGTAGGAAATTTAGGAACAAAAATGGTTCAAGGAAGGCCTAACATCATTTTTCAAACCAAGTTAATCTATTATTTCGCCTTGAAGCACATTCCGGGCAAGTTCTAGACCACAAGTGATACAAAAGAACTTCACAATTAAAAGCTCACCACACATGGCACATGAAAACTCAAATGGAATACAATCCAAAATCCAATTGGAACTAATGAAACTCAAGGAAGTCACATGTAGCCTAAGAAGCTATTTAGTGAATCAAAGAGCCAAAATTAGAATCTAAAAATCACAACAAGGAGCANGCATGGATTATTCTTAAATTCAGGTATTTAAACACTCAAACTTACACATAGCTTCCGAAATTCTCATGTTAATTTCAAGGGTAATAAGCAACCAGGAACACAAGTAAGGATACAGGTAAGGCACGTAGAGGCATGCTTGTGAAGTCCTAATTTCTACCCGACACAACAGAGTAGTAGCTACGCACGGGCTCTCGTCACTTTGCGCGCGTGTAGCCCCCGCAAAACAAGGACAAACTCAATCGTTTACATTTACCTATGGGGACATTTCCCTCTTACAAGGTTGGAAAGGAGACTCACCTCGCGTAGAATCAACTTCCCGGTCAGGAACGCGCTCGAAACTCCAAATCTTACACTCGAGGACTCGAAACTAATCAAATGATATATAAATACGTCAATGCATGCTCAAGGTATGGAAATTCTCCTACTTATTTAGTAAATTCACTATCCTTGAAGAAATTCTAAAATACACCCACATGCTCGGATTCCGAAATTTTTTGAAGATAACCCTCACCCATAGCCTAAGGGTCATTAATATATAATTTTTATATGATTTCATGGTAGAAAAGTGGTGAAATACCCTAAAGTTCATCAACCCTAGGTTTTCACTCTAACCCCTTTGATTTCCACTATTTAAATGTTAATCTACCTAAGTTTTGGTGTACAAATCTAACATTTAAATAGAATTCACTTACCTCTTAGTAGCTAGGTGGTGGAGAGTTCTTCCCAAGCTCTCAAGTCTTCAATGGTGGTGAAAAATGGAAGAAATAAAGGAAATTCCGTGTTTAAGTGAAAGTGCACTACCTGGCTACAGGGGTTCCGCACCTGCGGTCTCGCGCCTGCGAGCTGGAGCTCGCACCTGCGGAGTTGGACGGGAAAGACTTGGCCCGCACCTGCGGAGTTGGAGACCGCACCTGCGGAATTCCTGCACCTGCGGCTGGGTAACCGCACCTGCGGTCACACCAGATCAGGTGCACCAGCTGCATTTTTAGCTGGTTTTTGGCCTCGTGTGGTGTCCGCGAGGTACCTGGGCCCACCCGAGCCCCCGTCCAATTATACCAACAAGTCCTAAATCATAATACATACTTGCTCGAGCCTTCGGAACACCCGAAACAACGCCAAATCTCAAAATCACCCCTCAAAACCCCTAGAATCAAACTTAAGAATTTCTAAGTTCTTGAATTCGGTTTCAATGCACCGAACCGACCTATACTACTCGGAATAACGGAACTATTCCCGATCTCGGAATTCCATTCGGACCTCGATAACATAAAATCACGTTCCAAACCAAATTTCAAACTTAAGGAAACTCTATTTCGCTATCTGGCGTCGAAACGCTCCCGGGTCATCCGAAACCCATTCCGGACATACGTACAAGTCCAAAACCATCATACGAAGCTACTGGAATTGTCGAAACACGATTCCGAGGTCGTTTACTCAAAATGTTGACCGAAGTCAAACTTGGCTTTAAAAGCCAACCTTAAGGAACCAAGTGTTCCTATACTATTCCAAACACTTCCAAATACAGAACCAACCGTCCCCGCAAGTCACAAATCACGATAAGCCTCTACGGGAAGTATTATTTGGGGAATGGGGGTCCGAATACGCAAAACGACCGGTCGGGTCGTTACATCAACACAACTAATTTCCTTGGAAAAGAACCGTGGTAGGAAAAAAACCCAAGGAATTTCATTAATGCTACTATGTATACAAGAAAAATGAAAACAAACACAAATAAAATACAAACTAAAGAAATAAAGAGAAAATGTTACTTTAACACAAAATCATTAATAAGCTAACAATATTTACCAATCTACACAAGTTCCACCATCAAACAAAGACAAAAACTTTCAATGTTTCACAACACAAAATTACATGCTTCACAATTATTCATCACATAGGAGCCACCCCCAACCGAAAATATTGCATTGTCCCCAATGAACCTCAACAAGATAGTATAAAAATGAAGGAGGTGCTCCCTGAAAATGCATCACTGGGAGATGGTAGTGGAGGGGAATGCAAGCTCCTCATCATCATCATCGTCATCCGAGGCATTTGAACTGCAGAATGATCTCAACTTATCCATCATCTTGTTCAAGAATTTACTCTTTTTCTTCTCATGCTCTCTGAACTTTCTTTGCCTCTTCTCAATCTTTCCCTACCTGCGACTCATGTTCTCCAGCCTGGTGTTCATTGCTTCCATCTTGCCCGTGATAGCCTTCTGCTATTTCACCACATCCTCCAGGGGTTTTGGAGCAGCAGCCCCAGAAGATGAACTAGCCCCAGGGGGGCTAGTAGGGAGGCCAGCTACAAGCTCCTTAATCCGAGCATCAACTCCATAGATCTAGATGGACAAGTGGAGCATGGTGTACGGGCCTGACTGAAGTGTCCCCATGGGATCAAATGGCGCTGAGGCAGGTGCAAAAGCCCCGGCTGGATCAGTGGCTGCCTCCTGGAACTTCCCAAAAGAAGAGGATGCAACATAAATCCTCCTTTTTTTCTGCTTATCACTAGGTCCCCTCTTCAGCAACGGGTGGATCGTCGTCTTGCCCGGCCCCTTCTCAACATCATTGGTCCGTTTCAAAACCCCAGCATCATAACACAGCTTAGTAATCAAGGATGGGAAGAATAAGCTATTCGATCTCCCATTGGTGGCTTCTTCAATTTCCCAAACAATGTGCTCCCCCACGTTCACAGGTATCCCATCCATGATAGCAACAATCATCAGATCCCTCTCTGGCGTAACATCTCTGTCATGTGTGGAGGGTATGATCCTGGAACAGATGATGGATAGCCATGTCTTTGCCTCTGGTGTGAATTCATGTGAATCCACTCCTTTGTGCACTATCAGCCAATTCGGGGTCATCCCATCGTGCAATTTATCTACCAACCACTGGGTTCCCACCTCCTTAGCTTTGTTTCTGTAGACTTCGTTGTCAGCATTAGGGAGTCCATAAATATCATTTATCAGCTCCGGGTTAAGTGGACCGTCACACCTCGCACAGTCGTGCTTAATGTTCCTTGAAAATCCTTTATCAAGGCATTTGCATAGAATTCCATCACTATTGTGTGGTTGGCCCCATTTGGCTGCGGAGCAAAACACATCCATCCGCTATCCACCAACCTGGCGTAGTACCCCGGCATTTTAGATTCAACCTTGTCCACGTTGATGCCCATTTCCCTGACAATTGTCTTTGACAGAAGATCGTCATATTTGCGCTCACATTCAGGAGATAGGAACCTGGTATGGTCATATGGCTCTTGTTGCACTCCGGGGACTTATTCGGGTTGAATTTCATGTTGCACCGGATCCATTTTATGCCTAAAGTACCTACAAAAAAGATCATCAATGTTAAAAGCTCATATGGACACTTAAAACAATGTATAAGAAAGTATTTGGGCCAAAGAAATTGGCAAAAAAGGGCCCGGGCAGAGCTGTGCGAAGCTACTATTTTTCGCCAAAAATAGGACTTCCAGGGGTTTACTCTTCGCGTTCGCGTCAGGCACGATGCGTTCGCGAAGAGAGAAAAAATTCTCTGATTTTTTTTACCTTCGCGTTCGCGGTTGACCAGTGCGTTCGCGAAGGCAATTTTTTATATCCCCAGCTTTTGGCCTTTGCGTTCGCAGACAGGAGACCGCGTTCGCGAAGGCTATTTTCCCCTGGCCTAAATTTTGGCCTTCGCGTTCGCGAAGGTCATTTCAAAGCCCAACCACAGATATTCATTGAGGCATTTCCTCAAACAGTGTGTGGGCAAAACATATTTCTTTGATTATCTTACACGGTTGCACACAAGTTGCCCTCAATTTTTGGCACAGAAATCACACAAAACTCTCAACCAAGCCTCACCCAGCAAGCATACAGTCAACACACACACAATTGATAATTTAAAATTCAAAAATTTAAACCCTAAGTGTGAAACTTGATTGTTCTTCTAATTTCTACACAAAGAGAGAAGAAAAAGAAAATTTGAGAAGCAAGAGATGAGAGTGCATACCGTTGAGATGAATATGGAGGAGTGCAACTACTAGAAGAAAAATGGATGATTTGAAATGTTTTTGGGCTTTTGGGAGTTAAAAAAAAAGAACCTGTTGATCGAGTAAAGGGGAAAATGTCCGTTCACAATCGTGATTGGGTTTTAATTTTACCTGACCCTACGCGTTTGCGAGGGTGAGATGCGTACGCGTAAGTTTAATTGGGGCGGGGGTCGCGAACGCGGGGGTTGACTCGCGAACGCGTAGTACAACAGGTTGGTCAAACCTTCGCGAACGCAGTCAACCCTCGCGAACACGAAGGTCAAAAAAATTCTGAGATTTTTGTTGTGATTCTGCGATCGCATTTTTTCCCTCGATCGCAGAGCTGCTTGATGGCATAGCAAACTTGGGCAGATTGCCCAGCGGAATTTTTTATTTATTTATTATTTTGCCTCTTTTGCCTTGGCCATCCGGTCTCCCCGACCTGCTCAAAACAACTCCAAAAAAATATGAAACTTGGAAGATTAGTTTAAAATAATATACTAAGCTAATCTAAAAAAAACATTTGAGTCAGGCTTTGTGTTTAGAGTCTTTGGCTCTTTGAATTTGCTCATAGTACTTGACTTGTTGGGAAGATGGATCTTCAAGCTCGAGCTTTGACTTTTTGATAGTCTTCTTTGCTTAATCTTTGCCTTCCATACGATATAGTCCCCCAAGTGTTTGAGCTTTGAAGAATGAAATCTCGAGCACTTGACCATTACTTCCTTGTGGTCCTTTTTCTTAAAAGGAAAATCATACGGGACTCGAAGGTATATAGTTTTTAGATGATGAATGCTTAAACCTTTAAAACGTCTGATACGCTCAAATTACACCTTAAAAATAGTGTAAAGCGGTCGAAGTCAAATATAATAACCCAATTAGGTTGGGGTCGAATCCCATATAGAACAATATGAGGACGATTAGGAATGCAAGAGAGTTATCACTTATCGCGCAATGCCAAACAAATAAGATTTTGGGTTTTGATAATTGATTATAGCTAAATGCGAAAATATAAACTAACCTAGAAAGCAAGTAAAATGATCAATGGCAACAAGAGTGAATGCATCGGGTATTACACTCAAGTAACGATCCAATGTATTTCACGATTTTACACATTCGAGTGAGTTAATGTTAATTAACCACGAATAATAATTCTTAATTAGCTTTTCCCAAAGACTAACAAGACTTCCTAATTGAATTATTCCTAACCCAATTAAGAGATTAAGCACTTCCGGGTTTGGCTACAAGTAGTTCAATCCTATCCCTAGGTAGAATATATAAAATGAGGGTTNTATACACAAGCACAACAAAGTATTTAATCCACACTTTAAATATGAATATTCCCATAAACAAGATTCAAGTGTTGGAAATAATACTACACACTTAGATAATCAATACAAAGCAAGGAAATGAAGAAATAAACATAAATGGGTAAGAAATCCTTAACCACAATGGTGAAATCTTCAAGGCCCAAGTGTGTGTGCAAAGCCCTAGCTTCAAGACTTGTTCTTCTCTCTCAAAATTATATTTGCAAAGCCAAAAGATATGCCAAGATCTGCTAAGTCATGTATAAGAATGGGTTGGGGATAATAATATGAAATTACAAATCTGCCCAGAATATTCCCAGAAAATGACCTATGCGTCCGCGTCCAGACCTTCACGTTCACGAAGGTATGTGGTTAGTAGTCTTCGCGTTCACAGCTACCTTGACTGCGTTCGCGATGCAATGGGTCCTGAAGCACCGCGTTCGCGATGAACACCACGCGTTCGCGTAGGCTTAATTCCTCAGCAGTTCAATTTGTTCTTCGCGTTTGCGTCTGGGTCACCACGTCCGTGTTAGTTTAACTTCTGAAGCTACGCGTTCGCTCTCTGCCTTCGCGTTCGCGAAGGGAAATTAACTGGGTAGATTTACTTGTCCAATTTTGCTCCTTTTGTTTGACTTGTTTTCACATTATTTTTGCCACAATCAATTCTAAACCATTTGACACCTGAAATATACCAACAAACATCAATAATGTCTTAGTTTCTCAATAAAATTACACAAAAAATAAGTATTAAGAGGAGATAAGTTGGTAAAATACCAACTTATCAACGTCCATCATAAAGTTGTAACCCTAGACCAGGAATTTAGTTACTTCCCCGTGTCTGTGCAGGTCTAATATCATCATCTAGTGTTGGCTTAGCTTTTTGCCTATCATCTAAAAATGGTTAGTATAATTTTAACTGTATAAAAGTAAAATCGAACGTAATGATACTTGGCCGGGGGTATTCCTTTTACTCAGAAGTAGTACTTCTTCAAATGAACAACATTCCAACTGGTTGGTAAGATTCTTGCTTCCATAGCCTCCAACTCATAAGCGCCTTTTCCATAGATGCTACAGACTTTGTAAGGTCATTCTCAATTTGGATTTAGCTTCCCTGCACCAACTTCCTTCGTTGATTGGAAGACTTTTTTGAGAACGAAGTCCCCAATTTTGAAATATCTGAGGTGAGCTCTTCTGTTGTAATATCGCTCTATAATTTATTTCTAGGTTTCCATACGTATTAGTGCAGCTTCTCTTCTTTGCTCGAGCAAATCTAGATTTGTCCTCAACTCGTCGTTGTTTGTTTCTTCCGTTGCTGTTGTGAACCTTGTGCTTGGTTCGCCAATTTCCACCGGTATTAAAGCTTCTTAACCGTAAACAAGCGCGAATGGAGTCTCTCCCGTAGCTGTTTTGCAGTAGTTCTATGAGCCCATAATATTGTCGGTAGCTCATCGGGCCAATTTCCCTTGGCTTTTTCCAACCGTTTCTTTAGGTTGTTGACGATGACCTTGTTTGTTGACTCGACTTGCCCATTATCCACGGGGTGATATGGTGATGAAGTGATTCATTTGATTTTCCAACTTTCGAAGAATTCTGTGATTTGTGAGACTATGAATTGCAGGCCATTGTCACATACGATCTCCTTCGGTATTCCAAAGCGGCATATTTTGTGTCGCCATATGAAGCTTTTCACTTATTTTTCTCGCACCTGTTTAAAAGCGTCTTCCTCCACCCACTTCGTAAAATAATCAGTTAATACGAGTAGGAACCGTACCTTTCCTTTAGCTGGGGGAAGGGGTCCCACTATGTCCATGCCCATTTCATGAATGGCCATGGTGATACTACTGGGTGAAGTAACTCTGCTAGTCGATGCATGTTGTTAGCATATCGTTGACATTTGTTGCATTTAGCTACAAAATTCTCAGCCTCTTCTTCCATTTTGGGCCAATAGTACCCTGTTCTGATTAGGGTTTTGACTAAGGATCTTGCTCATGCATGGTTTCCGCAGTGTCCTTCATGTACTTCCTTCATCACGAACTCTGTTTGATTGGGTCCAAGGAACTTTGCTAAGGAACCTCCAAACATTTTGTGGTATAAAGTATCACGAATGAGGCAATACCATGCAACTTTTCAGCGAAGTGCTTGAGCCGCTTTTTTATCTTTGGGTACGGTACCATTCTGCAAAAAATTTAAAATTTCGTTTCTCCAATCCCAGGTTAAATTGTTAAATGTTACCTTATTTTTGTCCTGGTCGATTGCTGAGTGAAATAGGTGTATGACAATTGCATTGTCTTTATTTGTCACTTCTGCAACTGCTGCGAGGTTAGATAATTCATCCGCTTCTGCATTTTCCTCCCTGGGTATTTGCATAACCTTCCATGATTGGAATTTTCTTGCTAGGTCTCGTGCCTTTTTCAGATATTGTTGCATCCGAGTCTCTCTAGCATATAAGTCCCCTGCATCTGGTTTACCACCAGTTGAGAGTCACTTTTGATCACGATCTGTTCGATTGAGAGTTCTCATGCTAGTTCAAACCCTGCAATGACAGCTTCGTACTCTGCTTCATTGTTAGTTATGGTATAGCATTTAATAGCTTGTCGTATCTTTTCACCCGTAGGTGATATTAAAACAATTCCCAAGCCATCTCCTTTTACATTAGAAGAGTCGTCAGTAAATAGGGTCCATATTCCTGGATTAGCCATGTTAAAGAGTTGTAACTCTTTTTCCACTTCAAGGATTATGCTAGTATTAAAATCAGTGACTAAATCAGCTAAAATTTGAGACTTTATTGCAGTCCTATGCTGATATATTATGTCATGTTCGCTTAATTCTATTGCCCACTTAGCTCATTGCCCTGATAATTCTTATTTATGCAGAATATTTCTCAATGGGTATGAGGTCACAACAGTGATTGGATGACATTGAAAATATGGTCTTAACTTTCTAGCTGCCATGATTGGAGCTAAGGCTAATTTTTCTAGATGGGGATATCTAGTTTCAGCATCTAATAAAGACTTGCTTACATAATAAACTAGAGATTGTTTACCTTTGTCTTCTCTTACCAGTACTTCACTTACGACAATTTCTGCAACGGCAAGATAGACATACAGCTTTTCCCCCTCTTTTGGTTTAGACAGCAACGGGGTTTTTGATAGATAGGCCTTCAGATCTTTGAGAGCCTATTGACATTCTTCAGTCCATTCGAACTGATTCTCCTTTTTAAGAACTGAAAAGAATTTAAAACTCTTCTTCGAAGACCTGGAGATAAATCTTCCTAAGGCTGCAATTCTTCTTGTTAGTCTTTGAACTTCTTTTTTGCTCGTAAGTATATTAGGTATTTAATCAATAGCTTTAATTTAAGCAGGATTTACTTCTATTCCTGTATTTGATGCAAGGAAACCCAAAAACTTACCCGATTCTACGCCAAAGGCGCATTTTTCTGGATTCAGTTTCATATTATACATGCGTAGGATTTCGAAGGTAATTGAAAGATGCTGGAAATGATCTTCCGCTTGTGTTGATTTCACCAGCATGTCATCAATGTATACTTTCATTGTTTTCCCCAGATGTTCCTGGAATATCCTGGTCACTAGCCTTTGATACGTGGCTCCAGCATTTTTCAGGCTAAAAGGCATGACTTTGTGACAATAAGGCCCCCTGTTTGTAATAAAGGAAGTTTTTTCCTCGTCTAAGGGATCCATTTTTATCTGATTATAACCAGAGTACGCATCTAGAAAACTTAACAATTCATGACCTGCAATGGCATCAATCATTTGATCTATGTGCGGTAATGGAAATGAGTCTTTAGGGAATGCTTTATTTAAATATGTGTAATCTACGCATACTCTCCATTTACCATTCTTTTTGGGCACCACTACGGAATTGGCTAACCAATTAGGATATTTGACCTTACGTATTGAACCAATTTTCAAGAGTTTCTGTACCTCTTCGTCGATCACTTGGTTCTTGAATGGTCCTTGCTTTCTTTTCTTTTGCTTGACAAGCACGAAGGATGGATCTTCATTTAGTTTATGAGTCATCACTTCTGGAGAAATACATGTCATGTCTGAATGGGACCAGGCAAAGCAATTTGCGTTAGCCTTTAAATATTCAATTAACTTACCTCTTTTGCTGGGCTTAGCCTTGTGCCTATGTGAACTTTTTGTTCAGGCTTCTGCTCGAACAGTGGAACAACTTCGAGCTCCTCCGTAGTTGTTTTGATATTCTCATCCTCATCTGGTTCCTGAATGACATCATGTCAGAAATCCATGTCCGTATGTTTTGATACTTCTTCCGTGGTGACTTGGTTCACCTTCTCGTGGCTATCTTCTTCCGTACCTGTTTGGATAATAGTTTTTTCCATACCTGTTTGGGCGATTTCCTCGTCTTTTGATTCTTCCGCTTCTTCTTTTTTGTTAGAGTGTACTACGGAATTTATATTCCTTGAGGTTTGCTGATCGTCTCGAATTTGTTGAATTCCCCATTTGGAAGGGAATTTAATTACCTGATGTAAGGTAGATGGTATTGCTTTCATGTCATGGATCCATGGTCTCCCCATGATTACGTTGTAGGCCATATCAATATCAATGACTTGGAATCTAGTATTTTTGATTACTCCTTATGCATAGGTACTAAGCTCAATTTCCCTTTTTGTTATGACCGTAGAGTTGTCAAACCCAGATAAGGCTCGTGATTTTAGGATTACTTGATCCTCCATTATCATTTCTTCCACAACTCTCGTCAAAATGATGTTAACTGAGCTACCTAGATCAATCAACACTCTTTTTACGTTAGTGTCATGTATAAGTAGGTATATTACCAGTGCGTCGTTATGAGGAAGCATTAATCCGTTGATATCTGCATCATCGAATGGTATATTGTCTACTTCCACCTCTTCACGAATCCGCTTCTCGTGTGTAATTGTGAATTCTGTTGTTCTTTTGCAGACTACTCCATTCACCTCCTCTCCTCCATATATCACGTTCATTGTTCGCTTTGGAGATGGTGGTTTTGGGGGCTCCTGCATGTTGTTCATATATGCTTATTTACCTTTTTCACTAAACAGTTCTGTTAGATAGCCCTGTCTTAATAATTGTTCTACCTCACCTTGCAATAATCTGAATTTGATGTTGTGTCCATGATCGTTATGGAATTGACACCAGAAGTCTGGATTCCTTCTATTTGGGTTCGACCTTATTTCTTTGGGCCATCGAACCTTATCGCCCATATTTCTCTGTGCTGTAATTAATTCAGAAGTACTTACATTGAAGTTGTGGTCTCCAATTCTTGTATTACCTCTATTTTGTTCATCCCGATCCTTTATGGATCTTGATGAGGATGAGCTCGTATCTCTATTTGATGGTCTATATTCTGATCGGGCGTTTTCAAACCTGGGACGAGTTTCTCGTCCCGAAGGTCCCATATATGGATCATACTTGTTCTTACCTGTTCTCTTTTCTGGTTCGGAGCGTCTAGAACTGGTTTGATCTTCAGCTCTTAATTGAGCAATGGTATCTTCTTCTATTCGTAACTTGGTGTTGTACCTGTTATAGGCATCGTTCCATGTCGTGGCTGGGAATTCTCTCAAGATTTCCTTGAGTCTTCTCGTGGCTTCTGAGCTTCTATCATTTAAATTGCTTGCAAACGCCATTGCTGCCCAATTGTCAGGTACCCTTGGTAGCAGCATTCTTTCTAGTTGAAACATGTCTACAAATTCGCGAAGCAACTCCGCGTCTCCTTGTTTTAGTTTGAATATGTCTTCCATTCTTTTTTCGATTTTTTGCGCACCGGAATGCGCTTTTATAAAATAATCAACAAGCTCAGCAAAAGAGTCAATAGAATTTTCAGGTAGAAGAGAATACCATGTTAGTGCTCCTTTGGTGAGTGTCTCTCCGAACTTCTTGACTAGGACTGATTCAATTTCTTTTTTAGCCAGGTCGTTGCCTCTTACTCTGGTGGTAAAAGCAATTACATGATCACATGGATCGGTTGTCCCGTCGTACTTGGGAATATCAGGCATTTTGAATTTCTTGGGGATAGGCAAGGGTGATGCACTTGGCTTCCAAGGTTGTTGAGAATATCTATCAACGTCAATGCCTTTGATGACAGGTGGTACTCCAGGAATTTGCTCGATTCGATTGTTTTGTTCCTTCACCTGTTTCTGCAGGGTTAGTAATAAAGATTGTCATTCTTGATTATTGGGCATACCTGGTCTTGTTTCGAGGGACTCATTTGGGGTGCCTCCACTTCCTGAGTTTGCCAATCCGGATTGTGGATTTTCCACAGTTACGGTGTTGTTAGGAGGAGGTGTGGGTGATGCAGCTAGTAGTCCCCTCACGAAAGCTTGTAAGGCTTGAGTCACATATTCACCAACCATTTGCTTCACCTGATCTTGTTCTCTTGTTTGTTCATTTCCATTGTGATTATTCATTTGAGTCGTAGATCTATCTGGGGAATTTTCCCTTGAGCCTCGTGGAGATCCTGAAGGTGATGGAACTGGAGTTCCAGTCCTCTGTTGGTTATTGTCGTTGGCGTTTGACATAATTCACATAATGTTGTTTGAGAAGATTATCAGATTCCCGGTAACGGAACCAATTTGTTTAACCAAAGAATTAGATTCTATGCCAAAGCTATTTTAAGAAGAAAACGGGTTTCTGATAACCAAAGAATATGCTAATAATTGTAAGTAAATTCGTAAATAGAAAATAGTAAGATGCGTAAAAAGTAAGTATATTTCAATGGTAGTTCGAACGTGTATTTACAAGTTATATTGTACTCCCTTTATAGGGAATTTCTTAATATAACGTCTACTCTTTTCAGTGATTGAGCATTATTAACTAATAATGGCATTAATGTAACGTTACAATGATTAATCGTAACTGTTGCGTGAAGATTATGTAACGTTTGGCTCATTAATTGAAGATCCCCGAATCTGCCCTTTATTCTGCCTTGCTTCATTCTGACTGTGTCTCTTCATCTCCTTAATCAGGTTGAGATTCCCGTGTCTGATTACCCCGTGAGTAAGCTGTTTTGTTCCTATTTATCTCGTGCCACTTCGTAGAGTCCCGTCCAGTTGTCATGATTTCATTGCTCCACATAGATTGTTGAGTCATCATAATTATTACACGTGTGAAGCTCATTCTTACCAATACACTACATACCAACGCCTAGTTAATAAAATGTTCGAGCAATAGATAGGTAAATCAATGGAAGTTTACATTGACAACATGTTTGTTAAGTCCCTGTGTGCAGAGGACCATTTGACTCATTTGCAGGAAACGTTCGAGGTTTTGAGAAAATACAACATGAAACTTAACCCTGAGAAATGTGCTTTCAAAGTCGGCTCAAGCAAGTTCCTGGGTTTCATGGTGTCAAATAGGGGGATCAAGATCAACCCCGACAAAATTAAGGGGTCGTTTGGTAGGGCATATAAGAATAATGTTAAATAAGGTGTATTAGTAATGCAAGGGTTAGTAGTGCAAGCATTAGTTATACAAAGATTATTTCTTATGCATTGTTTGGTATGGTGTATTAAAAATTAAAATGCATTGCATAATTTTTAAGAAATTAATTATTTACAAAAATGCCCTCATATTCTCTAACTTTAAGGGACTTTAAAGATAATTTTATCTTTAACCATGCTAATGCATGCATTAATAGCCTTTGTATTGCTAATGCCATGGTTTTCTATGCATTAGCTATACATAGGATAATACCAAATAGGGTGTATAACTAATGCTTGTATTAGTTATACATAGGTTGAAAAAGTTTACCAAACAAGGTAATACTAATACACAGAGCTAATGCATGCATTATTTTCTCTAACACACTCTACCAAATGACCTCTAAAGCCATCGAAGATATCACCGTCGTGGACAATGTGAAAGTCGTACAACGGCTAACCGGACGGATAGCAGTTTTGGGTCGATTTATCTCGAGGTTGTCAGATCGAAGTCACAGGTTCTTCTCCTTACTCAAAAAGAAAAATGATTTTGCATGGACCCCGGAATGTCAACAAGCATTGGAGGAGTTAAAGCGGTACTTATCGAGCCCACCACTACTTCACACTCCGAAGGCGGATGAGAAGTTATACTTATACTTGATCGTGTCCGAAGTAGCGTAAGTGGCTTACTAGTTCGAGAAGATCAAGGTACGCAATTTCCTGTTTATTATGTAAGTCGAACCTTAGGAGATGCTGAAACTAGGTATCCACACTTGGAGAAGTTAGCACTTGCATTAATAAGCGCATCTAGAAAATTGAAGCCATATTTCCAATGTCACCCCATATGTGTGTTAACCACTTATCCACTCAGAAATGTTTTGCACAAGCCCGATTTGTCGGTTCGATTGGCCAAATGGTCCATTGAACTTGGTGGGTATGATATCGAATATCAACCCCGAACGGATATCAAGTATAATATTTTAGCAAACTTCGTGGCTAATTTTACTCCAACCCTCGTACCCGAAGTGGAAAAGGAACTTCTACTAAAGCCAGGTACGTCATCGAGGGTATGGACCCTTTTTACTGACAGTGCCTCAAACGTGAAAGGGCCCGAGCTTGGCATCATTTTGAATCCACCTACAGGTAATACTATCAGACAGTCCATTAAAACTTCCTGGTTGACTAACAATGAGGCTGAGTACGAGGCCATGATTGCAGGTCTCGAATTAGCTAAAAGCCTGGGAGCGGAGGTCATCGAGGCCAAGTGTGACTCTCTGTTGGTGGTGAACCAAGTGAACAAATGGTTCGAAGTTCGGAATATAGAATACAAATGTACTTAGATAAGATACATGTGACACTGCACCACTTCAAGGAATGGACCCTAGATCACGTGCCTCGAGAGCAAAACAGCAAGGCCGACGCACTTGCGAATTTGGGGTCGTCAGTCGAAGAAGATGACATTGTCCCGGGGACTGATGTCCAGTTATCGAGATCTGTGGTCGAGGAGGGGCATGCCAAGATAAACTCCACAATGACTTGGGATTGGAGGAACAAATATGTTTAATATTTAAAGCACGGAAAGCTCCCTTCGGACCCTAAAGAGTCGAGAGCCCTATGAACTAAAGTAGTCTGATTCACATCGAATGAAAATGGAACGTTGTACAGGAGGACTCGATGGACCATTGTGCAGTATGCTTAGGACCGGGGGACACCGATTATGTTTTGCGAGAAATACATTAAGGCACTTGTGGGAACCACTCCGGCGCTTACTCTTTGATTCACAAAATTATTAGAGCAGGGTACTACTGGGATAACATGGAAAAAGACACTAAGGAGTGTTCGAAAATGCGACAAATGCCAAAGGTTTGCACTAATGATCCATCAGCCCAGAGAACAACTCCATTCAGTCCTATCCCTATGGCCATTCATGAAATGGGGGAAGGACATCATCGGCCCTCTGCCAACGACACCAAGTAAAGCTAATTCATTTTGTTTATGACTGACTACTTTTCCAAATGGGTGGAAGCACAGGCCTTCGAGAAGGTAAGAGAAAAAGAGGTCATAGACTTCATATGGGATCACATCGTGTGTCGGTTCGGGATACCCTCTGAAATCGTATGCAAAAACGGGAAGCAATTCATCGGCAGCAAGGTAACAAAGTTCGACTAAGAACACAAAATAAAGAGGATCTTATCAACACCATACCACCCAAGCGCAAACGGACTGGCTGAATCCACAAACAAGATTATTATCCAAAATTTGAAGAAAAGGTTGAGTGACGCTAAGGGGGAATGGAGAGAGGTTCTGCCCGAGGTCCTTTGGGCATACCGAACAACATCAAACTCTAGCACGGGGGCAACTCCGTTCTCCTTGGTATATGGCTCTGAGGCCTTAATCCCAATCGAGGTCGGGGAACCTAGCACCAGGTTTCGGCATGCAATAGAGGAATCAAATCACGAGGCTATGAACACTAGCCTCGAGCTATTGGATGAAAAATGATAAGATGCACTTGTTTGGATGGCCACACAAAAGCAAAGAATCGAGATATATTATAATAGAATGGACAACCTTCGCAACTTCGAAATCGGGGACTTAGTTGTAAGGAAAGTCACGTTGAATACACGTGTAACGACCCAGCCGGTCGTTTTGCATATTAGGGTCCCATTTCCTTAAATGAAACCTTCCATAGTGGCTATTCGTGCTTTATGACTCGCGGGAGCGGGTGGTTCGGGATGTGGGAATGAATTGGATGGTTTAGGAACACTTGGTTCCTTAAGGCTGGCCTATTTGGCCAAGTTTGACTTCGGTCAACATTTTGAGCAAACGACCTTGGAATCGAGTTCTGACAGCTCTAGTAGCCCTGTACAGTGATTTCGGACTTGGGCGTATGTTCGGATCGGGTTTCTAATGAACCGAGAGCATTTCGGCGCCCGAAATGGAAATCAGGATTTCCTTAAGTTTAGAATTTGGCCTGGAATGGGACTTCATGCTATCGAAGTCCAAATGGAATTCCGAGGCCGGCAATAGTTCCGTACGCCACGGCGGACACCAAACTTGTTTGAATTGAGATTGTTATTTGATGCTGGATATTGATGTACTTGATTATTTGTTTTACTTGCCTACAATTTTCCTTACATCCTGCTTACTTTATTACTGGTGGACCTTAGTGAGTATCGAGTCGACCTCTCGTCACTATTTCTTCGAGATTAGACGGGATACTCACTGGGTACATATTTATGTATGTACTCATGTTGCACTTTCCTTTCTTTCTGCACTTGATTGTGCAGGTCTGGAGGTTGGTCCATCTGATTATCAGTCCAGTGCTAGATATTGACCGAGTGGCTATACTTCACGGTGAGTTGTCCTTCTTGGCGACTTCCTGGCAGCACCCTGGAGTTTCCTTGTCATATTTCCTCTGTCTTTTGTTCAGACTGAGGCTCTGTATATATATTTCAGTTATTGTATATCCAGTAGTTGCCCGTGGCACTCATGACACTAGTTCTTGGCACACACACGCAGTCATTATTTTGGGGTTTTGGTTGTGCATATGTTATGCGACGTGCCTATCGGTTGATTTATGTACCTGTGGTTCTATCTCGTATCATTTATCATTATTGTGTCTTATCCATTTAAAATTGGTAGTTATTAAATTGTTAACCAAAAAGGGGAAGGGTAACACCTAGTGTGTTTCATATCGGCTTGCCTAACCCCGCTGTTGGGCGCCATCGCGACCTGAATTAGGATTTCGGTCGTGACAACGTGGTATCAGAGCTTTAGGTTCACGTAGTCTCACGAGTCACGGGCAAACCCAGTAAAGTCTTGCGGATCGGTACGGAGACGTCTGTACTTATCTTCAGGAGGCTATAGGGTGTTAAGAAACTCCTTTTGTTCATATACTATTGTGCAACCAATGATGTACTCAAACCTGTTCTTCTACTCTCTCACAGATGGTGAGGTCGCGTGCTTCACATGTTCCTGATCCAGGGGAGGCTGCTACCCCCGTCGCTCGAGGCCATAGTAGGGGCAGGGGTAGGGCTCCTGTTCGTAGGAGGGGGCGAGGGCGTCCCAGAGCTGTACCGGTCGCACCGATTAAGGACCCTTCCTTATGTTGAGGAGCAGGATGAGCTGCCTCCGGTAGCTCCACCACCAGCTGATTTTATGACCGCGCCGGGCTTCCAGGAGGTCACGGGCCGTATGTTGAGGTTCATGGATACTATGTCACAGGCGAGTGTACTTCCATCAGATCCTGCTGCTTCTCATGTAGGAGGGGAGTTCAGACCCCTACCACTCAGGCTACAGGACCAGCAGCAGCACTACATCGTACTCTAGATATTCCACAAGTGATTGCGGTTCAGCCTGGGGTGGCAGCACCAGAGCCCAGGCCAGTTGCAGAGATAGACCAGCAGAAGCTGCTGGGTAGATGGACCCAGCTTTGCCCTCCGACCTTCGGGGGTGAACGGGGAGAGGATGCACAGGATTTCATCAAAATGTGCAGGGACAGACTGCACAACATGAGGATATTAGAGTCACATGGGGTAGATTTCACGACCTTCCAGCTTGAGGGCAGATCTCGCCGCTGGTGGCAGTCTTATGTACTCAGTAGGCCAGCAGGGTCTCCACCGGTTACTTGGGAGCAGTTTAATCAGTTATTCTTGGACCGATACATTCCACTATCTGAGAGGGAGGAGCTGCGGGGTCAGTTTGAGAGGTTAGAGCAAGGGCAGATGTCTGTGTCAGATTATGAGGCTAGGTTCTCAGAGTTGTCTCGCCATGCTCTCATGATATTGCCCACAGATGCTGAGAGGGTTCGACGGTTTGTGACAGGCTTACATCCGGGTATCAGGACTTCCATGGCCAGAGAGGTAGAGATGGGTACCCCATATAAGCTTGTAGTCGAGATAACTCGACGTATCGAGGGTTACCGTGTGAGGGGCAGGGAGCAGGGTCAGCCAGGTCAGCAGGACAAGAGGGCCAGATTTGCAGGCGACTTCAGCGGGGCTCCAGCTAGGGCCAGGGGTCAGTACAGAGGTGTCCAGTTCAGCAGGCCTTCCTATTCAGCACCTCCAGTACCTCCTAGGGTTGTTCCAGTCAGGCCCCAGTTTAGCGCCATGCCAGAGNAGGGGCAGGGAGCAGGGTCAGCCAGGTCAGCAGGACAAGAGGGCCAGATTTGCAGGCGACTTCAGCGGGGCTCCAGCTAGGGCCAGGGGTCAGTACAGAGGTGTCCAGTTCAGCAGGCCTTCCTATTCAGCATACCTCCTAGGGTTGTTCCAGTCAAGCCCCAGTTTAGCGCTATGCCAGAGCGCTCCTATCATCCTCCAGCCATTCAGAGTGCACCCAGCAGTTATTCTAGCCATCAGAGATCCTCCAATTCTTATCCCGATGCTTTACCAGAGGATTCACACCGCTCTTCAGCTATTCAGGGTTTCTCCTCTTCAGGACAGCGAGCAGTAGTGCTAGGGGGTTGCTTCGAGTGTGGGGATTTGAGCCACACGTGGAGGTTTTGTCCCAAGTATCGGAGCAAGGCCGTGCAGCAGAGCAAACAGCCTATAATTACAGCACCAGCCGCACGACCACCTAGGGGTGAAGGTCAGGTTGGCAGGGGCCGTCCTAGAGGGGGAGGCCAGTTAGGAGTGGGTTGTTCAGCTCCAGCTCGTCCTGGGGGAGCTCAGACATCGGGTGCTCCAGCTAGATTTTATGCTATTCCAGCCAGGGAAGACACAGTGGAATCAGACGTTGTGATTACAGGTATTATTTCGGTCTGTGGTAGAGAGGCTTCAGTACTATTTGATCCAGGGTCTAATTATTCATATGTTTCAGCCTTATTTGCCCATTCTCTGGATGTTATTTGTGAGTCTTTGGGTTCTCCCTTGTATGTATCCACTCCTGTGGGTGACTCTATAGTGGTAGACCGGGTCTACCGGGCTTGTGTGATTACTTTCTGTGGGTTTGAGACCAGAGCCGACCTGTTGTTGCTTGATATGGTTGATTTCGAGGTTATTTTGGGCATGGATTGGCTATCTCCCATCATGCTGTCTTGGATTGCTATGCCAAGACAATTACATTAGCCATGCCTGAGTCGCCGAGGTTAGAGTGGAGGGGTGCTTCAGTTAGTGCCTTCAGCCGGGTCATTTCCTTCATGAAAGCTCGGCATATGGTCGAGAAAGGGTGCCTGTCTTATCTTGCTTATGTGCGGGACACCACCGTCGAGTCTCCTACCATTGATTCAGTGCCTGTCATTTGGTAGTTTCCGGATGTGTTTCCTTCAGATCTTCCAGGCATGCCTCCAGATCGAGATATAGATTTCTGCATTGACTTGGCTCCAGATACTCAGCCTATTTCAATTCCTCCTTATCGTATGGCTCCTAAGGAGCTAAAAGAGTTGAAGGAGCAGCTTGAGGAGTTGTTGGCCAAGGGATTTATCAGGCCAAGTGTGTCGCCGTTGGGTGCTCCAGTCTTATTTGTAAAGAAGAATGATGGGTCTATGCGGATGTGTATTGACTACCGTCAGCTGAATAAAGTGACCATTAAGAACAAGTATCCTTTGCCGCGTATTGATGATTTGTTTGATCATCTACAGGGTGCTCATGTGTTCTCTAAGATTGATCTGAGGTCAGGCTATCACCAGTTGAAGATTCGGGCTTCTGATGTCCCGAAGATTGCATTTCGCACCAGATATGGACATTATGAGTTCTTAGTGATGTCCTTTGGCTTGACTAATGCCCCAGTAGCCTTTATGGACTTGATGAATAGGGTATTCAGGCCGTATATTGATTCATTCGTGATTGTTTTTATTGATGATATATTGATTTACTCACGGAGCTTGGGTGAGCACGAGCAGCATTTGAGAGTTGTGCTTTAGACCTTGCGAGAACAGAAGCTTTATGTTAAGTTCTCCAAGTGTGAGTTCTGGTTGGAGTCTGTGGCATTTCTGGGGCATGTGGTGTCCGGTGAGGGTATCAAGGTTGATCCGCAGAAGATTGAGGCAGTGCAGAGTTGGCCACGTCCTACTTCAGCTTCAGAGATCAGGAGTTTCCTGGGCCTAGCAGGTTATTACCATCATTTCGTGGAGGGATTCTCTTCTATTGCCGCTCCATTGACTAGATTGACTCACAAGAATGTTTCATTTCAGTGGTCCGATGATTGTGAAGCGAGCTTTCAAAAGCTCAAATTAGCATTGACTTCAGCACCAGTTCTTTCCTTCCCTTTGGAGTCAAGGGTGTATACCGTATATTGCAACGCTTCACGCGTCGGGCTAGGATGTGTGTTGATGCAGGATGGCAGGGTTATTGCTTATGCTTCGCGCCAGCTGAAGGTTCATGAAAAGAATTACCATGTGCACGATTTGGAGTTGGCGGCGATTGTTCATGCTTTGAAGATATGGCGGCATTATCTATATGGTGTATCTTGTGAGGTCTATACTGACCACCGCAGCCTGCAGTACCTGCTTAAGCAGAGGGACCTTAATTTGAGGCAGCGAAGGTGGCTTGAGTTATTGAAGGACTATGATCTCACTATTATGTATCATCCGGGCAAGGAAAATGTAGTTGCGGATGCATTGAGCAAGTGGGCAGCTAGCATGGGTAGTTTGGCCTACATTTCAGTTGAGGAGAGGCCTTTTGCCTTGGACATTCAGTCCTTGGCCAACCGTTTGGTAAGATTGGACCTTTCAGAGCCTCGTCGAGTTTTAGCTCATGTGGTAGCTCAGTCTTCATTGTTGGGAGAGATCAAGGCTCGACAGTTTGATGATCCACGTCTAGCAGAGTTGCGGGATACGGTGATCCAGGGCAGGATAAGAAGGTTATTTTAGGCGAGGATGGTGTTCTGCGGCTCCAAGGGCGATTGTGTGTTCCTGATATTGATGGCCTGAGGGAAAGGATTCTAACAGAGGCGCACAGTTCGCGGTACTCTATTCACCCAGGAGCGACGAAGATGTATCGTGATTTGAGGCAGCACTACTGGTGGAGGCGGATGAAGAAGGACATTGTTCAGTATGTGGCCAGGTGTCTTAATTGTCAGCAGGTTAAGTACGAGCATCAACGGCCAGGAGGCTTGTTTCAGCAGATGCCCAATCCTCAGTGGAAATGGGAGCGAATCACTATGGACTTCGTGGTTGGGTTGCCTCAGACTTTGCATAAGGTTGATGTGGTTTGGGTCATTGTGGATAGATTGACCAAATCGGCACATTTCATTCCTGTGGCTACTACTTATACTACAGAGAGGCTAGCTCAGATTTACCTTCGTGAGATAGTCTGGTTGCATGGTTTGCCGGTGTCTATCATTTTAGATCGGGGTCCTCAGTTCACTTCGCACTTCTAGAGAGCCTTGCACAGCGAGATAGGTACTCAGATAGACCTCAGTTCAGCATTTCACCCTCATATTGATGGCCAGTCAGAGCGTACAGTTCAGATTCTGGAAGATATGCTCAGGGCCTGTGTGATTGATTTCGGGGGTCAGTGGGATCAGTTCTTGCCTTTAGCGGAGTTTGCATACAATAATAGTTATCAGTCCAGCATTGAGATGGCTCCATTCGAGGCTTTATATGGCCGGCGATGTCGTTCTCCGATTGGGTGGTTTGAGCCTGGCGAGGCCAAGCTATATGGTACAGATCTGGTGAGAGATGCCTTGGAAAAGGTGAAGATTATTCAGGAAAGGCTCCGTACAGCGCAGTCTAGGCAGAAGAGCTACGCAGATTTGCGGGCACGTGATGTAGCATTCATGGAAGGAGATAAGGTTATGTTGAAGGTTTCGCCGATGAAGGGCATTAGGAGATTTGGGAAGAAAGGCAAGCTGAGCCCCGGGTTTATAGGTCTTTTCGAGGTGTTGAAGCTGGTTGGAGAGGTTGCTTATGAGCTTTCTTTACCTCCAGCCTTATCAGGAGTTCACCCAGTATTTCACGTATCCATGCTTTGGAGATCTCACGTCGACTTCTCGCACGTGGTTGATTACAGCACTATCTAGTTAGATGAGAAGTTGGGCTACGAGGAGGAGCCAGTTGACATTATTGATAGGCAGGACCGCCAGTTGAGGTCTAATACAGTTTCTACGGTTAAGGTCTAGTAGAGGGGCCAGCCAGTTGAGGAGACGACTTGGGAGTCCGAGCAGGAAATGCGGAGCAGATATCCACATCTATTCAGCACTCCAGGTACGATTCTAGTCCCGTTCGAGGACGAACGTTTGTTTAAGAGGGGGAGAATGTAACGACCCAGGCGGTCATTTTGCGTATTAGGGTCCCGTTTCCTTAAATGAAACCTTCCATAGCGGCTATTCGTGCTTTATGACTCGCGGGAGCGGGTGGTTCGGGATGTGGGAATGAATTGGATGGTTTAGGAACACTTGGTTCCTTAAGGCTGGCCTATTTGGCCAAGTTTGACTTTGGTCAACATTTTGAGCAAACGACCTCGGAATCGAGTTCTGACAGCTCCAGTAGCTCCGTACAGTGATTTTGGACTTGGGCGTATGTTCGGCTTGGGTTTCTGATGACCCGGGAGCATTTCGGCGCCCGAAATGGAAATCAGGATTTCCTTAAGTTTAGAATTTTGCCAGGAATGGGACTTCATGCTATCGAAGTCCGAATGGAATTCCGAGGCCGGCAATAGTTCCGTATAGTCATTTATGACCTGTCTGCAAAATTTGGGGTTATTCCGAGTAGTATAGACCCCTTCGGCGCAATGTAATGAATTCTAGAATTTCAAAGTTCTTAAGTTTGATTAATTTTGTTTTGGGGTTGAATTTTGAGTTCCGTTATTTTTTTTCATGTTCCGAAAGTTCGAGCGAGTCCGTATCACGAATATAGACTTGCCGGTGCTTTTGGACGAATGTCCCGGGAGGGCTCAGGGGTGTTTTAGACCCCCGGGAGCTAAGTTAGAAAAACCAAAAATTTTCTGTCTGGTTTCCTTCTCTGCGATCGCAGAAGAAGGGATGCGATTGCAGAGAAGTGATTATGCTGGGCCATCCAATGTTCTCTGCGATCACAGACATCGCTCTGCGATCGCATATGGTCCCTTCCCCAACCCTCTGCGGTCGCAGACTTACTCCTGCGATCGCACAAGTCACCTACCCCCTACTGCATGTTCCTCTCTACGGTCGCAGACCTCACTCCTGCGATCGCATAAGCCTACCTCCCAACCCTCCGCGATCGCAGGCCCCATCTATGCGATCACATAGTGCTTCTCGAGGGCCAGGGTCATTTGTTCTCCGCGATCGCAGGCCTGATGACACGATCACAGTGAAGGTTTTCCTGGGCAGTATTTAAATGCCCAATTACGAGCTTTCTTCCTCATTTCCAATTTCCAAACTCCATTGAAGCATCTTAGAGCTGGGGGAAATGGATGTCCAAAGCCACTATCATCTAAGGTGAGTGACTTCTTCTCTAAATCATCAATTTTTCATGGAATTCAACTAATTTTGTTCTTAAAAATATCAAAATCATGGGGGGAATTGGGTAGAAATTCCTAGGGCTTTGATAATTAGTGAAATATCCCTTTTTATCCATGAATTCCTAAATAAATTAGGTAATTACGATCCTTAGGCTTCGGGTAATTCATTCCTTCGAGAACTTTTTTGAAAATCCGAACGCGTGGGCCTGGGGTCAAAATTTAAAAAACCTTCAAGAATACTATATTTTAGAATTTCTTGGAGCATAAATTGATTCAATTATGCTATGTTTGGCTAGTTGTGAGCCGTCGAGGGTAGTTTCGGAGCTTTGAGCGCATTCTTGATTCGGTCTTTGGTCTGAGGAGTGCTTCGTCGAGGTGAGTCTTCTTTCTAATCTCGTAAGAGGGAAATTGTCCCTCTAGGCAACCTTGTTTGCTATGTGATATTATTTGGGGGCTACGTACGCACCGAGTGACGAGAGTCCGTACGTAGTGGCTATTACTGCTTCGTCCGGGTAGTTAGGACATAACATGTTCATTGTTTTTTTCCTGTTGTAGCATAGATATGACTTGTATACTTGTGTGATTGGTACTGTTGTCTTTGAACGTTGTGATACTTGGCTTGATTTAAGTGTGATAAGAGAATCACGGGATGGGATCGGGCCGTACGCCACGGCAGAGTGACGAGTGATTATATTATGGGATCGGGTCGTACGCCACGGCAAAGTGATGATTGATTATATTATGGGATCGGGCCGTACGCCATGGCAAAGTGATGAGAGAGTATATTATGGGATTGGGCTGTACGCCACGACGAAGACTACAGGGTGGGATCAGGTCGTACGCCATAGCGGAGATTGAGACTACAGGGTGGAATCGGGTCGTACGCCACATCGAAGATTTACAGGATGGGATCGGGGCGTACGCCACGACGGAGCGATGTGAGTGAGTACCATATAGGAGCGGGCCGTACGCCACGGCGGATACCAAACTTGTTTAATTTGAGATTGTTATTTGATGTTGGATATTGATGTACTTGATTATTTGTTTTACTTGCCTACAGTTTTCCTTACATCATGCTTACTTTATTACTATCGGAACTTAGTGAGTATCGAGTCGACCTCTCGTCACTACTTCTTCGAGATTAGACGGGATACTCACTGGGTACATATTTATGTATGTACTCATGCTGCACTTTCCTTTCTTTCTGCACTTGATTGTGCAGGTCCGGAGGCTGGGCCGTCTGATTATCAGTCCAGTGCTAGATATTGACCGAGTGGCTATACTTCACGGTGAGTTGTCCTTCTTGGCGACTTCCTGGCAGCACCCTGGAGTTTCCTTGTCATATTTCCTCTGTCTTTTGTTCAGACTGTGGCTCTGTATATATATTTCAGTTATTGTATATTCAGTAGTTGCTTGTGGCACTCGTGACACTAGTTCTTGGCACACACACGCAGTCATTATTTTGGGGTTTTGGCTGTGCATATGTTATGCGACGTGCCTATCGGTTGATTTTTGTACCTGTGGTTCTATCTCGTATCATTTATCATTATTGTGTCTTATCCATTTAAAATTGGTAGTTATTAAATTATTAACCAAAAAGGGGAAGGGTAACACCTAGTGTGTTTCATATCGGCTTGCCTTACCCCGTTGTTGGGTGCCATCGCGACCTGAATTAGGATTTGGGTCGTGACAACACAAGACCCAAACGAAGGGAAACTATGCCCGAATTGGGAAGGACCATATCAAATTATTGGTATCATCGGAAAGGGATATTACAAACTCGGCACGATGGAAGACAAACAATTACCAAACAATTGGAATGTATCACTGCACAAATGATATTATTGCTGAGGTATGAATTTCTCCTTTTTCCATTTGTATTCAAGACTAACTTATTGCATATGTTCAATCGAAGACGTCAAGGGCACCCTTCTACACGAAGACCTTAGGTTTTAAAGCATGCGTTTCACTCTTTTGTCTTTCGATCGGGTTTTATCCCAATTGGGGTTTTCCGGCGAGGTTTTTAACGAGGCAACAACTATGTGCTACCTAACGAATTCAATAATATCCAAGGCTTATTTTCAATCAACCTCGAATATTGGGGGGCATCACCCTCGGAGGCTATATTTTCAAGAAACATACTTCACGTCGAAGAGGGCCTTAATAGGAAAACTTTGCAATGGGCCAAAAAGTCAAAGGAATCGTGTCCATATAGAATAATCGAGCCCCGATGGAAAAACATGTATGTATATATGAATTATTCAAAGAAGCACTCTTTCTACATTAAACGCTTTGTGTCTCGAAGAAATTTGTTACTATACGAGCTCTATACTTGTGATCCTCTGCGATAAACGGCTCAAGAGCCAAAACACAAATACACCTCGGCTACTCGGGGATTTTCATCGACAATCAGCATATTCAAGTTGTCTAAACTCGAATTCGTAAGACCTCAATGAGGCATCCCTCGACGTAAGGGACAAGGCCATCACACTCAGGGACTAACATTTCGAACAAGATCAAAATGTTATAAGGTCCAAGAGACACTCCCGAAGGCTACGTCCATATCAAAGACTACTGTCACATAAAAAGGCTACAACCAAAATTATGCGGCTCAGAGACGTCCGACTTCCGCCATAAACTAAAGGTCTTCAAATACTTTGAAAAACCGGTTAAGTAAAGGCTACCCTCGGCAAAATAATCAAAGAGCTTCAATAAAATCGACCCTCAAGAAACCTCAAGGGGTATCAAATTATTTATATACAAACTCGTGCTAAGGTACTAAAAATAAAGGGTTCCGATCGACGCTAAACCCTCGAAAAGTCCAATGGGTAAAAAATGCATGCCAAGGCATAAACGCAAAAAACAAAATTTACTAAGCCTTTTAAGCCGAAAAGGGGAAGTAATAGCCATCTCTTAGAGGCCATAACGACCCAACCTAAAAAGAGCCTAAGGGCCGATACACTTAGGGTTCGAGACCTTTTCTCACCCCATTCGAACCCAAGGGTTCGATTATCCTGGGCCCGAATAAATATTTTTCTTATGGCTTGAAGACTTGCCATTATCCAACACAAAGGGTCTATTCCCAAGGGTTCGAACCTTATTTGAGCTCGAGCGCGATAACTTGAAAGAAAACACCCAAGACAGAATCTCGAATACACCATTCAAAAATGAAATTATTGCGAAAACTTTAAGGCAAGAAATATTGAAAAGGCATTCAAGGAAGTTTCTTCTTTTATATACTCAAAAAGAGATATGTACAAAGTTTGACAAAAGGCTTGGCATAAAAGAAAATACAAAAAGAAAAAATTCCTATCTACCCCGAGACCGGTCTCTCCTTCGCGAGCAATTTCCTCATCGGGAGAAGCATCTTCTTCGGGTCCCTCCTTGTTATCGGACCCAACTTGGTTGCCTTCACCATCGTCGTCATCATCGGATGAGACAAGGAATCGGGCATCAGCCTCTATCGCCTTTGCTTGATCTATATATTCAATGAGGTCGAAGCCTCTAACATGGATCTTTTCAAGGGTCTCCCTCCGAGATTGGCACCTGGACAAGTCATTGCTCCGTTTTTCCCTGTCGGAAGCTTCCCTCAGCTCCGATTGAGCAGCTTTGGTGTCCCTTAGGTACACGACAACAGTTTTATCAGCCATGACCTTCGTCCTCTCGGCCTCACCCCTAGCTTCAGCAGCCTCGGCCTCAACCTTTGCAAGCTTGACTTCGAGCTCGGCGATCCTCTCGACCTGGGCCAAATTGCTCTCCTTGACACTGATGAGCTGAGTCTCGACCGATGCTAGTTTTGTTGTGCATCTTCCTTCCCCGCATCAAGGCGGTCCATTCTTTCCTTCCACTGGTTGCACTCAGCGTTAACCCGATCAACCTCGCCTCGAAGGTGCCCCATCATCTCCACCTTTTGCTGCAATTGAGATATCAGAGGGGTTAACTTCCACAGTTGGGACGAGGAGACCATACTCTTTCAATACGACAATTACCTACTTGTCAAGCTCAGCCTTATACTTGCGAGCCTTGGCCAACTCTGCCTGAAGGTCTTTGAGCTCCTCCTCTTTTTGACTACAAAGGAGTATCAAGGCCTTCCCTTCACCCAGGGACTTCTTCAGGTCGACCTCACACTGGCTCAGGTCAGACTTAAACTTGGCAAAAGCCTATTCAGAAATAGAGTTATCAGTTAAGGTAAGGCGAGAAAAAGGAAATCGTTACGTTAAGAACTAATGATTACCTTAGAGAAGAGACGTTGGGCCTATTCGAAGATGGTAGATGTATCGTTAAGGTCGGCATCATCGACTCTAGTAAAACAACCCTAGAAAGGATCATCCTCAATGGGGACTCTGCATAAGTCAGACGTTATCAAGGCCCGAGCTTCCCTTATGGCGTTCTCGAAGTAAGATGGTAATGACAGAGAATGACCCATCATCATGGCCCCGGGTAGGTCGCCCGAGGCGCTCTGTTCGATCATGGGGACCTCAGAATATGTCTTCTTTGGTGTGCTCGTCGGAGGCCGAGGAACAACCGTAACCTCGGGTGATTCAGGAGCTTTTCCCTTTTCTTTCTTCGAGGTTTCCTCACCTCGAGGCACGATCTCTAGCTCGGAGGGTTTGGCAGCCTCGATTGGCTTCCTGGTTCGAGTTACCAATGTCGAATCCTCGTTGTCATCTTCTTCGTCATCCATGAGCTGGTGGACTGAGTCTATGTCCACAGGAATGACGTTCTTCCTACGTATTTGAGCAAGGCCCGCTTTATTTTGAGGGTTGATCTTTTATTAACTTTCTTCGATTTAGGAATCGGGGACTCGATCCTTCCCCAGGAGGGGCCGACCTCATTTTAGAGAAGTCCCCAATGCCTGCATAGACAAATATCTAAGTACGATAAAAGAAATGTCTCCGATAAAGGAAAAAGGCACCAGGAATTTACCATGATGTTTGGCTTCCCATTTACCCTTCGACAAGTCACGCCATTTGCGGTCGCCATACGAGGAGGTCGCGGATATTTTCCTGACCCAGTCATCGAGATTGGGGATCGCATGGGGCATCCAAACGGCCACTGCAAATAAAATTAAGAACGTCATGCAAAACATAGTCAAAATACAGAAAACTACTGAGGAAACAAACTCCACTTACGGTTGAAATTCCACTTTTCCGGAAACGACATTTTCTCCTCGGGGATGATGTCGTTGGTCCTCACTCGAATGAACCGGCTCATCCATCCTAGGTCTTTATCTTCATCGTTGCTGGCAAAGAAAGATTTGGTTGACCGGCGTTGGAGTTTAATCAATCCTCGAAAGAGTTGAGGCCGCTACAGGCGAATAAGGTGACTAAAGGTGAACTCGAGCCCCGCGGCCCTACTGGAGAAGTAGCAAAGTATGATCACTATTTGCTAGAAAGATGGGTAATTTTGACCAAGGGTGACTTGGTACCTTTTGCAAAAATCGATCACGATTGGATCGAGGGGACCCAGCGTGAAGGGCTAAGTGTACACACTTAGAAACCCCTCCATGTGGGTAGTAATGCTCTTCTCGCGGGTGGGGATCGGTACCACGACCCCATTCCCCCAACCACATTCCTTTTTCATAGCCTCGAGGCGTTTCTCCGTTTATCGAGCAGATGTACCTCGAAGCATGCTCACATTGACCAGGAACATCGCGAGGATTTTCAACGTTGAAATCTTTATTTAAAGTGCAAGCACCGGGAATGATCTCGTGAAGGGCCGGCACCTTGCTGCCGGCCGGACGGAAAGAGGAGGAGGAAGTTTTCTCTTTTTGAGGAACGATTTTTGAGGTTTTAACTATTATTTCTGGTTAATAGAACCAGAAGGAGCTAAGAATTGATAACTTTTGGCATTAAAAGGGCGGAGAAGCTAGTAGTGGAAGACAGAGAGAAGAAGAGAAAAAGAGATCAGAGGAGTTACAAAGAGGAAATAAAGTCCTTAATGGTTTGAGGAACCTTATATTTATAGGTGAGCGACAACGTTGATGACCGACCACCGCTAGCAAGCATTTAATGTTTTGGGGAAGTGCACTGACAGGACGTTTCAGTCACCTCGAACGCTCTTCGGAAATTCGAGGCTCAAATCGTTTCTTATCATTCTATTTTAAAAAACGGGGAGTGTACGGCCAAAATCAGGTATGCCCGATTTCATGGGCTTGAAGAGTCACTTCGAGCCCGATCTCAGCGAATCCAATAAACCAAGCTCGAGTCTGACGATAGAGTATGAGGCTCGAGGATCAAAGTGCACGACGAGTACCTGGGCCGAGTATGACCTACCCCGAGATAATGTCGTCATGGGTTTGTAACAGATACGCGAGATTCCCGCAATGGCACAAAGATCAAGGCGTGAATTCCGAAACGGATTTGTACGAATTCGTACTAGGCGGTTAGACAACTGTACAATTAGATTCCTTACTAGAAAGGGAAATGTACCTTATTTAGGACTCCCCAATTATATAAAGGGGAGCCCCTTCATTTGTAAACATCATTCATCATTGGCAAATAATATACACTCTTACTTTATTGTCATCATTAATTAGAATTGTCTCTTAACTTATTTGTTCTTACCACATTAGTGTACCTCGAGGCCATCAAAGCTCGAGGTCGAGACCTGTTTACACACTGGTTTGATTCTGCCTCCTTCTTTGATCTACACATCTAATCTCTTGTTTATTAATTAGTATTGAACCGAATCACGTATCTTTAAGACCTCAATACAAATTTAATTGTTACTCATTTTAGGCTATATATATATAAATTAACTTTTCATTTTTGGATGAAATCCTCTGGCGGAAGAAATGATCTTATATGAAGAAAAAAAAAATTAAACAAAACAGTATTTTTTTAGAAAGGACAAGCTAGTCAAATCAATCCTTTTACATTAATAGAAGTATGTTAAAATAATTATTACACAAAGAGCGAAATAAGAAAAGTAAGCATAATATCGCAAACTTCAAGGTATTTTAGTGTCACGACCCCAAATCCTAACAGGTCGTGATGGCACCTATCGTGGAATTAGGCTAGCCAAC
>ML280898.1:0-65352 GCA_005239495.1 Nicotiana undulata
GGCACACACGCGGTATATATTTTGGGTTTTGGGTTGTGTATCTATGTATATGTTTTATTTCGGTCTTGTATTTACTATGATTTTACCTTCACCCAAGGCTAGTATCATGTTAGTTGGTTTAGACTGGTAATTATTGTTGAGTTTGACCGAATGGGAAGGGTATCACTTAGTGAAGGTTATATCGGCTTGCCTAACCCCGCTGTTGGGCGCCATCGCGACTTGAATTAGGATTTGGGTCGTGACAATTTCATAATTTATAGAGTTTTCAAAATGAATTTTCTTGCATTTAAATTACTTTAATATTTACTAATTATTCCCTTAAATTATTTGCGATAAATTAATCATCCGAATTAGTTATTTTTACACTCACATACATGTTTTAAAACCTTTTTACATTGTTTCATTTAATTATGTCTATATTTTAGTTATTTATGTAATTTTTGCAATAATAACCTATGTTTACGCATAATTGCTCTTTATTTACATTATTTGCGACAAAATAGCATTTTATATTTTTATAATGCTAAATTATTTTTTTCAATCATTTTAGTGCATAAGTTATATTTTTATTATTTATTAATTACTTTTATAAATTATTTTTTGATAAATTTGGGTATTTCAATTATGGCCCAGTTTTAAGCAATTGTTTCGAACCAAAATTGGCCCAGTACCTTATCCCAATAGCCCCAGCCCAAACCAAATGACCCCTTAATCTAAAACCCTGTCGGTATCCATCTCCACGACCCGCCCCGTTCAATTTTTAATCCTGGCCGTTGATCTCTCAAAATCAACAACCCTCATTCATTTCCCCCTTTTAATTAACCCAACCCTAACCCTAACCCTCATTCACACCTAATAGCCGCCTTTGAAACCTCTCAACTCCTCCGCTTTCTCTAGAGAAACCCTAGTAGCCGCCTCTCCTAATTCCCCCCATTGATAATGGGAGTGATGACCCAAAAGGTCATCTTATATAAATTTAATTATGACTGTGTACACAGCTATTCAGCACTTCAGGTACGATGCTACGTCCGTTCGAGGATGAACGTTTGTTTTAGAGGGGGAGAATGTGATGACCCAAAAGGTCATCTTATGTAAATTTAATTATGACAGTGTTCTGAGGCCCCGAAAGCCTCCGTCAATCTCACCTCGTTGTGCGTGCGTAGCCCGGGCGCGTAGCCGGGAAGCCTTTATGGGGAAACTTGATAAAGAGTTAAATTTATGATAATTAATTGAATAAAGTTGACTTTGGTCGGCATTTTTGGTAAACGGACCCGGATCGGTGATCTGACGGTCCTGGAAGATCCGTAGGAAAACATGGGACTTGGGTATATGCCCGGAATCGAATTTCGAGGACCCAAGTCCGAGAAATGAATTTTTAAAGAAAATTGTTTTCTGAAAATAATAAAGGCTTATGAAAATGAACCTTGATGTGAAACCTGTGCTGTCGGGCCCGTATTATGGGTCCGGATCCCAGAACAGGTTCAATATGTGTTATTTAAGTTATCTGTGAAATTTGGTAAGAAACGGACTTGATTTGACGGGTTTCNCCGAGACTGTGAATAGTTCCGTTATGTCATTTATGACTTGTCTGCAAAATTTGAAGTCATTCCGAGTAGTATAGACCCGTTCGGCGCATTGAAGTGAATTCTAGAATTTCTTAAGTTCTTAAGTTGATTCAATTTGGTTTTGGGGTTGAATTTTGAGTTTCGTTGTTGTTTTTCATGTTCCGGAAGTTCGAGCGAGTCCGTATCATGAATACAGACTTGTTGGTGTCTTTGAACGGGGTCCCGAGGGGCTTGATTGAGTTTCGGACCCCTCGGAGTTAATTCCACAACACCAGAATTTTTCTGTATGGTTTTCTTCAGTGCGTTTGCAGGCAATCTGCTGCGATCGCACAAGAGGTTGGACCTGGGGTGGGAGAATGACCTGTGCAATCGCACAGGTCTATCCGCGATCACACAGGGTATGCTTGACTAGGCCCTTTTTGTTCTCCGCGATCGCACAAAGCTGCCTACCCCCCCCCCCTTCTGCTGCTACTCTTTGCGATCGCCAGCTTTCAGCTGCGATCGCACTATGCTTCTTGAGGGCCCTGGATAATTGCCCTGTGCGAACGCACTGGCCCGGCTGCGATCGCATAGTACAAGCAGCTGGGCAGTGTAATTTAATACGGGACCCAGCCCATTGTTCCTCCATTTTCATCTTCCTCCTCAAGGTTTTAAGAGCATTTCAAGAGGGTGTTCCACCATTGTCATCAAGGTAAGTTAATTCCTTAGTTTTCATGATTTTAACATCAATTCCTAATGAAATTCCCTTAATTATCCTGAAATTTCATAGAAATTGATAGAAATTTAGTGATTTTGGGAAATTATGAATTACTCATTTTTGCCATGAATTCTAGCAAGGACTTGCATAATTATGATCCTTAGACTCCGGGTAATTGATTCCTTCAAGGATTTTCGAAATCCGAACGTGTGGGCCCGGGGTCGGAATTTTTAAAAAACCTTCAAGAATGCTTAATTTTAGGATTTCTTGTTAATTCTCCTTCTTGGAACTGAAATTGAATCAATTATACCATGGTTGGCTAGTTGTGAGCCGTCGAGAGTAGATTTCGTAGATTCGAGCGCATCCTTGATCTGAGGGGTGATATCGTCACGAGGTGAGTCTCCTTTCTAACCTTGTAAGAGGGAACTGTCCCCATAGGTATTCTATGTGTTGTATGTATTTGTTTTGGGGGCTACGTGCGTACCACGTGACGAGAGTCCGTACGTAGCGACTACATGTGTTATGTCCGGGTAGTTTAGGACCACAGTATGCCTTGTATTCTGCCTTGAAATGACTTCTATGTTATAAATTCTTGCTTGATATATCATTGTTATCCCTGAGTATTTCATTGATTAAATATTTGGAAAGATTTGATAAGTGAAGTAGACTTGATGTTTTGTGTGCGCATGTTGTCGCTTTGCCATTTACATCCCGAGAGTGATATGTAAATCTTCCTTCACTCTTAGGGGAGCGGGTCGTACGCCACGGCAGATTTTATAGTGAACTCTTGGTACGGGCCGGTCGATCCCCGGCAGTGCACCGGGATTTAATTAAGAATGCACTCTTGGTACGGGCCGGTCGATCCCCGGCAGTGCACCGGGATTTAATTAAGAATGCACTCTTGGTACGGGCCGGTCAATCCCCGGTAGTGGATGGACGAAGTTACACTATGATATGATATGATTACATTGATAGACGCACTCTTGGTACGGGCCGGTCGATCCCCGGCAGTGCATAGTTATTCTTCACTATGATATGATATGATTACATTGATAGACGCACTCTTGGTACGGGCCGGTCGATCCCTGGCACTACGTAGACAGGATTATTGTTAAGCATGCACTCTTGGTACGGGCCGGTCGATCCCCGGCAGTGCATAGTTATTCTTCACTATGATATGATATGATTACATTGATAGACGCACTCTTGGTACGAGCCGATTGATCCCCGACAGTGCGTAGGCATGATTATTGGTAGGCATGCACTCTTGGTACGGGACGGTCGATCCCCGACAGTGCATAGTTATTCTTCCTTTTGAATCCAGCATGTTGTCTTATCCTTGTGTGCGCATGACTAATTGGTGTTGTTTCCTGATTTACGATTTAAGGCAGTATTGGGAAGAAGAGAAAGTTGAAATTGTCATTTGCTTTCAGTACTTACCTGAAAACCTTGTGTTTACTTCATTGTGATATATTGCTTACATGTCTACTGTTTTCCTTATATTCTGCTTTATGTTAACTGTTGGACCTTAGTGAGTATCGAGTCGACCTCTCATCACTACTTCTTCGAGATTAGACGGGATACTCATTGGGTACATATTTATTTATGTACTCATGCTGCACTTTATTTTCTTTTTTGTACTTGACTGTACAGGTACGGAGGCTAGTACGTCTGATTATCAGGCTGGTGCTAGATATTGATAGTGTGGTCATACTTCACGGTGAGTGCTTTCCCGGCGACTTCCTAGCAGCACCCTGGGGTTTCTTTTCTTATATTCTTTGTCTATTTCATTCAGACTGAGACTCTGTATATATTGTAGACATTGTATATTCAGTAGTTGCCCGTGACACTTGTGACAGTAGTTCCTGGCACGCACGCAGTTTGTATTTTGGGTTTGGGCTGTGTATTTATATATGTGTTTCGCTTTGGCCTGTTCCTTCATATCTGTACGATTTTAAGCTCGTATTATGCTAGCATTATGTTAATTGTTTAAAATTGGTAATTTCCGACATGTTTAGATCAGACGGGCAAGGGGATATCATCTAGTGTTTTCTATATTGGCTTGCCTAACCCCGTCGTTGGGCACCATCGCGACCTGAATTAGGATTTGGGTCGTGACAACGTGGTATCAGAGCTTTAGGTTCACATAGTCTCACGAGTCACGGGCAAACCCAGTAGAGTCTTGTGGATCGGTACGGAGACGTCTGTACTTATCTTTAGGAGGCTATAGGGTGTTAAGAAACTCCTCCTTGTTCAGATCCTATCGTGCAATCTATGATGTACTCAAATTGATCTTCTACTCTCTTACAGATGGTGAGGACGCGTGCTTCTCATGTTCCTGATCCAGGGGAGGCCGATATCCCCGCCGCTCGAGGCCGTGGTAGGGGCAGGGGTAGGGCTCTTGTTCGAGGTAGGGGACGAGGGCATCCCAGAGCTGTGCCAGTTGCACCGCTTGAGGATCCTATTATCGAGGAGCAGGATGAGTTGCTTTAAGTTGCTCCTGCTCCAGTGGATTTTATGACGGCGCCAGGCTTCCAGGAGGTCATAGGCCGCATGTTGAGATTTATGGACACTATGTCCCAGGCAGGCGTACTTCCAGCAGACCCTGCTACTTCCCAGGCGGGAGGGGGAGTTCATACCCCTACCGCTCAGACCACCGGATGGGCAGCAGCACATCACACTCCGGGTACACCTCCCGTGGGTGGAGTTCAGCCTATCGTAGCACAGCCAGATCTCAGGCCAGTCGCAGATGGTGACCAGCAAAAGATGCTTGATAGATGGACCCGACTTCGCCCTCCAGTCTTCGAGGGTGAGAGGGGTGAGGATTCCCAGGACTTCATCGACAGGTGCAGGGACAGACTGCACAATATGAGGATACTAGAGTAACATGGGGTGGACTTCACAACATTTCAGCTTGAGGGCAGAGCTCGCCGCTGGTGGCAGTCATATGTTCTTAGTAAGCCAGCGGATTCTCCTTCTGTCACTTGGAGTCAGTTCACTCAGCTATTCTTGGACAGATGCATTCCGTCGTACGAGAGAGAGGATTCGGGGTCAGCTTGAGAGGTTAGAGAAGGGCAGATGTCTGTGACGGATTATGAGGCGAGGTGTTCAGAGTTATCTCGCCATGCTCTTATGATACTGCCCACTGATGCCGAGAGGGTGCGGCGATTCGTGGCAGGTTTACATCCGGGTATCAGGACCTCCATGGCCAGAGAGGTAGAGATGGGTACCCCATACCATCTTGTAGTTGAGATAGCTCGATGGATTGAGGGTTACCGTACGAGGAGCAGGGAGCAGGGTCAGCCAGGTCAGCAGGGTCAGCAGGACAAGAGGGCCAGGTTCAGAGGTGACTTCAGGGGTGCTCCAGCTAGGGGCAGAGGTCAGTTCAGAGGAGGCCAGTTCAGTAGGCCTTCATATTCAGCACCTCCACTACCTCCCAAGGGTATTTCAGCGAGGCCTCAGTTTAGTGCCATGCCAGAGCGCTCTTACCATCCACCAGCCATCCAGGGTGCACCCAGCGGTAACTCCAGCCGTCAGAGATCCTCCGGTTCCTATTTCAGTGCCTTGTCAGATGATTCTTACCGCCCTCTAGCTATTCAGGGTTCTTCTTCTTCGGGATAATAGTCTAAGGCATCTAGAGGTTGTTTCGAGTGTGGGGTGCTAGACCATATGATCAGCCAGTGTCCCAGGTATTAGGGCAAGGCCGTGCAGCAGAGTCACCAGCCTATGATTTCAGCACCAGCAGTTCGACCACCTAGGGGTGAGGGTCAGGCTGGCAGGGGCCGTCCTAGAGGGGGAGGTCAGTCAGGAGGGGGTCAGTCAGCTCCAGCTCGTTCTGGGGGAGCTTAGTCTTCGGGTGCTTCAGCCTGATTCTATGTTATTCCGGCCATATCAGACGCAGTGGCCTCAGACGCTGTGATAACAGGTATTATTTCAGTCTGTGGTAGGGAGGCTTCAGTGTTATTTGATCCAGGGTCTACGTATTCATATATCTCAGCTTTGTTGGCTCATTTTCTAGATGTTCCTCGTGAGACCTTGGGTTCTCCTTTGTATGTGTCCACTCTTGTGGGCGATTCTATGGTAGTAGACCGGGTCTACCGATCTTGCGTGATTGCTTTATGTGGTCTTGACACCAGAGTCGACCTGTTATTGCTTGATATGGTTGATTTTGAGGTGATTTTGGGCATGGATTGGCTATCTCTATATCATGTTGTGTTGGATTGCCATGCCAAGACAGTTATATTAGCCATGCCTGAGTCGCCGAGGTTGGAGTGGAGAGGTTCTTTAGTGAGTGCTTTCAGCCGGGTCATTTCCTTTATGAAGGCTCGTCACATGGTCGAGAAGGGTTGCTTAGCTTATCTTGCTTTTGTGCGAGACACCACCACCGAGTCTCCTACCATTGATTCAGTGCCTGTTGTTCGAGAGTTTCTGGATGTGTTCCCTTCAAATTTTCCAGGCATGCCTCCAGATCGAGATATAGACTTCTGCATTGATTTGGATCCAGATACTCAGCCTATTTCTATTCCCCCTTATCGTATGGCTCCTAAGGAGCTAAAGGACTTGAAAGAGCAGCTTGAGGAGTTGTTGGCCAAGGGGTTCATCAGGACGAGTGTGTTGCCGTGGGGTTCTCTAGTCTTATTTGTGAAGAAGAAGAAAGATGGGTCTATGCGGATGTGCATTGACTATCGTCAGCTAAATAAGGTGACCATCAAGAATAAGTATCCTATGTCATGCATTGATGATTTGTTTGACCAGTTGCAGGGTGCTCGTGTGTTTTCTAAGATTGATCTGAGATTGGGTTATCACCAGTTGAAAGATTCGGGCTTCTGATGTTCCGAAGACAGCATTTCGCACTAGATATGGCCATTATGAGTTCTTAGTGATGTCATTTGGCTTGACCAATGCCCCAGCATCATTTATGGACTTGATGAATAGGGTGTTCAGGCTGCTTATCGACTCCTTCGTTATTGTTTTCATTGACGATATACTGATCTACTCATGGAGCCTTGGTGAGCACGAGCAGCTTTTGAGAGTCGTGCTTCAGACCTTGCGAGAGCAGAAGCTATATGCTAAGTTCTCCAAGTGCAAGTTCTGGTTGGATTCTATGGCATTTTTTGGGCACGTGGTGTCCGGTGAGGGTATCAAGGTTGATCCTCAGAAGATTGAGGCAGTTCAGAGGTGGCCGCATCCTACTTCAGCTTCAGAGATCAGGAGTTTTCTGGGTTTAGCAGGCTATTACCGTCGATTCGTGGAGGGGTTCTCCTCTATTGCAGCTCCACTAACTAGGTTAACTTAGAAGAATGCCACATTTCGATGGTCAGACGATTGTGAGGCGAGCTTTTAGAAGCTCAAGGCAGCATTGACTTCCGCACCAATTCTATCATTACCTTCTGAGTCAGGGATGTATACTGTATATTGCGACGCTTCACACGTCGGGTTGGGATGCGTGTTGATGCAGGATGGCAGGGTTATTGCTTATGCTTCACGACAGCTGAAGGTTCATGAGAAGAATTATCTTGTACACGACTTGGAGTTGGCGGCGATTGTTCATGCGTTAAAGATATGGCGGCATTACTTGTATGGTGTATCTTGTGAGGTCTACACTGATCACTGAAGTTTGCAGTACTTGCTTAAGCAGAGGGACCTTAATTTGAGGCAACGGAGGTGGCTTGAGTTGTTAAAGGACTATGATCTTACTATTTTGTACCACCTGGGCAAGGCGAATGTAGTAGCGGATGCTTTGAGCAGGAGAGCAACGAGTATGGGTAGTTTGGCCTACATTACAGCCGAGGAGAGGCTATTAGCCTTGGACATTCATTCCTTGGCCAATCGCCTTGTGAGATTGGAACTTTCGGAGCCTCATCGAGTTTTGGCTCATGTAGTTGCTCAGTCTTCATTGTTGGGGGAGATTAAGGCTCGGCAGTTTGATAATCCATGCCTTGCAGAGCTTCGGGATACGATTGTCCAGGTTAGAGCCAAGGAGGTTACCTTAGGCGAGGATGGCGTTCTGAGACTTCAGGGCCAATTGTGTGTTCCAGATATTGATGGCATGAGGGAGAAGATTCTAGCAGAGGCGCACAATTCTCGGTATTCTATTCATCTAGGAGCGACGAAGATGTATCGTGATTTGAAGCAGCATTACTGGTGGAGGCGGATGAAGAAGGACATTGTTCAGTATGTGGCCAGGTGTCTTAATTGTCAGCAGGTTAAGTACGAGCACCAGAGGCCAGGGGGCTTGTTTCAGCAGATGCCCATTCCTTAGTGGAAATGGGAGCGCATCACCATGGACTTCGTGGTTGGGTTGCCTTGGACTTTGCAGAAGGTTGACGCGGTTTGGATCATTGTGGATAGATTGACCAAATCAACGCATTTCATTCATGTGGCTACTACTTATACGACAGAGAGGCTGGCTCAGATTTACATTCGAGAGATTGTCTGATTGCATGGTGTGCCGGTGTCTATTATATCGGATCGAGGTCCTCAGTTCACTTCGCACGTCTCGAGAGCTTTGCATAGCGAGATAGGTACTCAGATAGACCTCAATTCAGCATTTCACCCTCAGACTGATGGCTAGTCGGAGCGTACAGTTCAGATTTTGGAGGATATGTTTAGAGCTTGTGTGATTAATTTTGGATGTCAGTGGGACCAGTTCTTGCCTTTGGCGGGTTTGCGTACAATAACAATTATCAGTCTAGCATCGAGATGGCTCCATTCGAGGCTTTATATGGCCGGCGATGTCGTTCTCCTATCGGGTGGTTTGAGCCTGGTGAGGCCAAGCTATATGGAACAGATCTGGTGAGAGATGCTTTGGAGAGGGTGAAGATTATTCAGGAGAGGCTCCGCACAGCACAATCCAGATAGAAGAGTTACGCAGACCAGCAGGCACGTGATGTAGCATTCATGGAGGGAGATAAGGTTATGTTGAAGGTTTCGCCGATAAAGGGCATTATGAGATTTGGGAAGAAAGGCAAGTTGAGTCCCAGGTTTATAGGCCCTTTCGAGGTGTTGAGGTGGATCGGAGAGGTTGCTTATGAGCTTGCCTTACCTCCAGCATTATCAGGAGTTCGTCCAGGTTTTCACGTATCCATGCTTCGGAGGTATCACGCCGACTTCTCACATGTGGTTTATTACAGCATTATTCAGATAGATGAGAAGTTGGGCTTCGAGGAGGAGCTAGTTGCTATTATTGATAGGCAGGACCGCCAGTTGAGATCTAAGAGAGTTTCTACCGTAAAGGTCCAGTGGAGGGGCCAACCAGTCGATGAAGCGACTTGGGAGTCCGAGGAGGACATGCGGAGCAGGTATCCATAGCTATTCAGCACTTCAGGTACGATGCTACGTCCGTTCGAGGACGAACGTTTGTTTTAGAGAGGGAGATTGCGATGACCCAAAAGGTCATCTTATGTAAATTTAATTATGATTGTGTTTCGAGGCCCTGAAAGCATCCGTTAAGCTTACCTCGATGTGCGTGCGCAGCCCGGGCGCGTAGCCGGGAAGCCTTTATGTGGAAACTTGATAAAGAGTTGAATTTATGATAATTAATTAAATAAAGTTGACTTTGGTCAGCATTTTTTGTAAATGGACCCGGATCCGTGATTTGACGGTCCCGGAAGGTCCGTAGGAAAATATGAGACTTGGGCGTATGCCCGGAATCAAATTTCGAGGACCCAAGTCCGAGAAATGAATTTTTAAAGAAAATTGTTTTCTAAAAATAATAAAGGCTTATGAAAATGAACCTTGATGGGTCCGGAGCCCGGAACAGGTTCAATATGTGTTATTTAAGTTATCTGTGAAATTTGGTAATAAACGGACTTGATTTGACAGGTTTCAGATCAAAATGGGAAATTTAGAGTTAGTGAAGTTTTGAGGATTTTCATAGAACTTGAAATTTGGTTTGGAATGTGATTTTATGCTACCGAGGTCCGAATGCAATTCCAAGACCGGGAATAGTTCTGTTATGTCATTTATGACTTGTCTGCAAAATTTGAAGTCATTCCGAGTAGTATAGACCCCCCTCTGCTGCTACTCTCTGCGATCGCCAGCCTTCAGCTGCGATCGCACTATGCTTCTTGAGGGTCCTGGGCAATTGCCCTGTGCGAACGCACTGGCCCGGCTGCGATCGCATAGTACAAGCAATTGGGCAATGTATTTTAATACGGGACGCAGCCCATTTTTCCTCCATTTGCATCTTCCTCCTCAAGGTTTTGAGAGCATTTCAAGAGGGTGTTCCACCATTCTTATCAAGGTAAGTTAATTCCTTAGTTTTCATGATTTTAACATCAATTCCTAATGAAATTCCGTTCTAATTATCCTAAAATTTCATAGAAATTGATAGAAATTTAAGGATTTTGGGAAATTATGAATTACTCATTTTTGCCATGAATTCAAGCAACGACTTGCATAATTATGATCCTTAGACTCCGGGTAATTGATTTCTTCAAGAATTTTCGAAATCCGAACGTGTGGGCCCGGGGTCGAAATTCCTAAAACCTTCAAGAATGCTTAATTTTCGGATTTCTTGTTAATTCTCCTTCTTGGAACTGAAATTGAATCAAGTATACCATGTTTGGCTAGTTGTGAGCCGTCGAGAGTAGATTTCGGAGATTCAGGCGCATCCTTGATCCGAGGGGTGATACCGTCACGAGGTGAGTCTCCTTTCTAACCTTGTAAGAGGGAACTGTCCCCATAGGTATTCTATGTTTTGTATGTATTTGTTTTAGGGGCTACGTGCGTACCACGTGACGAGAGTCCGTACGTAGCGACTACATGTGTTATGTCCGGGTAGTTTCGGACCATAGCATGCCTTGTATTCTTATTTGAAATGACTACTATGTTATAAATTCTTGCTTGATATATCATTGTTATCCATGAGTATTTCATTGATTAAATATTTGGAAAGATTTGATAAGTGAAGTAGACTTGATATTTTGTGTGCGCATGTTGTCTCTTTGCCATTTACATCCCGCGAGCGATATGTAAATCTTCCTTCACTCTTAGGGGAGCGGGACGTATGCCACTGTGGATATTATAGTGCACTCTTGGTATGGGCCGGTCGATCCCCGGCAGTGCACCGGGATTTAATTAAGATGCACTCTTGGTACGGGTCGGTCGATCCCCGGCAGTGCATGGACGAAGTTACACTATGATACGATATGATTACATTGATAGACGCACTCTTGGTACGGGCCGGTCGATCTCCGGTAGTGCGTAGGCAGGATTATTGTTAAGCATGCACTCTTGGTACGGTCCGGTCGATCCCCGGCAGTGCATAGCTATTCTTCACTATGATATGATATGATTACATTGATAGACGCACTCTTGGTACGGGCCGGTCGATCTCCGGTAGTGCGTAGGCAGGATTATTGTTAAGCATGCACTCTTGGTACGGTCCGGTCGATCCCCGGCAGTGCATAGCTATTCTTCACTATGATATGATATGATTACATTGATAGACGCGCTCTTGGTGCGGGCCGGTCGATCCCCGGCAGTGCATAGGAATGATTATTGGTAGGCATGCACTCTTGGTACGGGTCGGTCGATCCCCGGCAATGCATAGCTATTCTTCCTTATGACTCCAGCATGTTGTCTTACACTTGTGTGCGCATGACTACTTGGTGTTGTTTCCTCATTTACGATTTAAGGCAGTATTGGGAAGAAGAGAAAGTGGAAATTGTCATTTGCTTTCAGTACTTACCTGAAAACCTTGTGTTTACTTCATTGTGATATATTGCTTACATGTCTATTGTTTTCCTTATATTCTGCTTTATGTTAACTGTTGGACCTTAGTGAGTATCGAGTCGACCTCTCGTCACTACTTCTTCGAGATTAGACGGGATACTCACTGGGTACATATTTATTTATGTACTCATGCTGCACTTTCTTTTATTTACTGTACTCGATTGTACAGGTCCGGAGGCTGGTACGTCTGATTATCAGGCCGGTGCTAGATATTGATAGTGTGGTCATACTTCACGGTGAGCTGCTTTCCCGGCGACTTCCTAGCAACACCTTGGGGTTTCTTTTGTTATATTCTCTGTCTATTTCATTCAGACTGAGACTCTGTATATATTGTAGTCATTGTATATTCAGTAGTTTCCCATGACACTCGTGACACTAGTTCCTGGCACACACGCATTTCGTATTTTGGGTTTGGGCTGTGTATCTATATATGTGTTTCGGTTTGGCATGTGCCTTCATATCTGTATGATTTTAAGGTCGTATTATGCTAGCATTATGTTAATTGTTTAAAATTGGTAATTTCTAACATGTTTAGATCAGACGGGCAAGGGCATATCATCTAGTGTTTTCAATATTGGCTTGCCTAACCCCGTGGTTGGGCGCCATCGCGACCTGAATTAGTATTTGGGTCGTGACAACGGGATTCCACCATTATTTTCTTAATGTATGTCACGACCCCAAAACCCTCTGGTGTCGCGACCCCAAATCAATATAGGTCGTGATGGCGCCTGTCACGGCCCAAAACTTATGGGTTGTGATGGCGTCGGACACCATTGTCAGGCAAGCCGACCCCTTAATCAGTTGGAACACTTTCCTGTTTAACATTTTAGAATCGAAGCCTCTTCTTGCATTTTCATTATTAAATAAATAAATTTCGTAATTTAAATACGGTAAGAAACCAACTTAATACAAAGAAAAAAAAATACCAAGACATCCCCAGAACCCGGTGACACAAGTCCATGAGCAATTTCTAAGAATTTATAAAATTATACAACGCTTGTCCGAAAAAAAATTGGACAAAGGCAATAAATATAAAATGTAAGTACACAGAAGGGAGACTCCGGCAGCTGTGGAACGCCTCTGGATGAATGCAGCCCGTATAAGTCTCCAAATCAATCACTGTACTATAAAGGTACATGTGCAACAAAATGCACAGAAAGTGTAGTATGAGTACATATACATATATGTACCCAGTGAGTATCCCGTCTAATCTCGAAGAAGTAGTGACGAGAGGTCGACTTGACACTCACTAAGGTCCAACAATATAAATAGGACAGAATATGTTGAAAGCAGTAGACATGTGAAGGCAGTTAAGCAGCAAATATATATATAAGGCACTGAAATCCGAATAATTTCTGAAAATAAGTAAATAAGTAATTTCCTTTTCATTTTTCCCCAATCAACTGACAAGTCTTTATTCATGAAAACATTTAACAATTGACGTCCTTAAATCAATTTAACAGTTTAAGTTACAAGAGGTATATCCTATGTATATATACATATATATGCCGAGGGTCGATCGGCGCGTCCCAAAAGTGCACCTTTAAATCCGTCGTGGCGTACGTCCCCCTCCCATAAATGAATATTTAAATCTGTCGTAGCGTACGGCCCGCTCTCATAAATGTATCTTTAAATCTGACGTGGCGTACGGCCCGATCCCAAAAATGTATCTTTAAATCCGTCGTGGCGTACGGCCCGCTCCCATAAATGTATCTTTAAATCTGTCATGGCGTACGACCCGCTCCCATAAATGTATCTTTAAATCTACCATTACGTACGGCCCGCTTTCATAAATGTATCTTTATATCCGCCATGACGTATGGCCCGCTCCAATAAATGTATTTTTAAATTCGTCGTGGCGTACGACCCGCTCCCATAAATGTATCTTTAAATCCGTCGTGGCGTACGACCTGATCCCATAAGAGTGGGGGTAAACACACTCCGCTCGCGGAATGTAAATTGCGAAGCGGTCACATGCACACACAATATTCTTTCCTTTTCATAATACTTTCCATAAACAATTTCTTTCATACTACTTCCTGTAAAACAGCCCCTTTCATATTATTTTTCGTAAAATAATTCCTTTCATTTTATGTTCCGTAAAATAATTCCTTTCATTTTATTTTCTGTAAAACAATTCCTTTCATATTATTTTTCCGTACAACAATTCCTTTCATTAAATTCCATAAATCTCAGAGAAACAAAACTACATATAATAAGGTTTCATAGCATATAATTTCGTACGAGAAGAACACAGGGCATGATGTGGGGCCTAACTACCCGGACATAACAACAATAGCCACTACGTACGGACTCTCGTCACTTGGTATGTACGTAGCCCCCCACAAACAAATACACAAATCATATAGAACACCTATGGGGACAATTCTCTCTTACAAGGTTAGAAAGGAGACTCACCTCGCTACGAAGCTCCATAATCGGCTTCCAAGCCCTTCCGACGACTCCAATGGATGCACAACGCCCCCAAACTAACCAAACAACGACAAACCAATGAAAATATACTCTAATATTTGCTAAAATTTCAGATTATATAATTTCCCAACTCCGCTCAAGGAATTGAAAAAATGCCCTCGGGCCCACGTGCCCGGATTCCGAAATTTCTTGAAGATAATCTCTACCCGAGGCTTTACTAGTTCAATCACACAAATTACTCCAATATTCATGCTCAATTCGTGGATAAAATAATATTTTATCAATTCTAGGTTTCCTTGCAATTTCCCCACATTTTCCCCAATTTCTCATATCAAATCTATGTAATAAATCTTGTATTTAACTTGGAAATAAGTAGAAACAACTTACCTTTGATGCTTGATGAAATCCCCCTTGAAATGCTCTCCAAAATCATCCAAGCCAAATGAAAGAAATGGCCAAAATTCGTGTTTAAAGAATCTGCCCCTGCTTCATCGAGTTGTACCTTGCACTTCTGCTGCACAGGTTGTACATCCTATTCAAATTTTCCCTTGTTGAACACCTTCTGTTAAAACACCAATAACTTCTTGTAGCAATATCCAAATAACAAACGGTTTGAAGATTTAGATACTAGACTAGAAGATATTTAATTTATTAGGTTGTACACCATATAAATGTTTATATATTCCTAGATATGAGCTTCTAAAGCCGGCTCCACGCATCAGAAAATTCTGGCGAAACTGCCCCACCAGCCATCTTCAATCGGTCATAACGTTTTGCACAAAACTCTAAATGACAAATAGTTTAATGTTCGGAAAACTAAACTTCAAGATGTACAGCTTTCATGTTTTGAAAATTGTCATATTCCTTATAGATTATTATATATACGCTTCCAAAGCTAGCTCTTCGATGCACAATTTGCTGTCAAAAACAAATGCAGCAGAAATTTTCTGCAATTTTTTCCTTCTTTTTTTTTTTGTCCGAAACTCATTCCGTTAACCTTCCAAAATCCACCCGAGGCCTTTGTTACCTTAACCAATTATACCAAAATGTCCCAAAACATGATACGAACTTGCTCGAGGTCTCAAATCACATCAAACAATGCCGAAATCTTGAATCGCGCTAAAATTCAAACTTTATGAACTTTGAAATTTCAAACTTCTACATCTGATGCCGAAACCTATCAAATCACGTCCGATTGACCCCAAATTTTGCACACAAGTCATATTCAAAATTACAGACCTGCTCCAACTTTCAGAATTGGAAACCGACCCCCATATCAAAAAGTCAAACTCTCGGTCAAACTTCTCAAAAACCTTCAAATTTCTATCTTTAGCCAGATGACTTCAAAATGGCCTTCGGACATCCGAATTCACTTCCGATCGCGCTCCAAACTCCAGAATCAAAATACGGAGCTATTTCCAGACTCGGAATGCGAAACGGAATCAATATCATTGAAATGCGCTTCAAGCCAAACTTAGAAAATTTCTTCAAAAATGTTGACTTCCACAATATACACCGAATCGCTCTCGGGTTATCCAAATCCCGATACGGACATACTCCAAGTCCGAAATCACCATACGAACCTGCTGGAACCTTCGGATCCTGATTCCGAGGTCGTTTACTCAAAATTCCAGTCTTACTCAGTTTCTTCAACTTAAGGCTTCTGAAATGAGAATTTTCCTTTCAATTTAACTCCGTACCTCCTGAATTTCAACTCTGACCATACAAACAAGTCACAATACCCGAAATGAAGTTGTTCATGACTCCCAACTGCTGAACGGCGCGCTGGATCTTAAAACGAGTGGTCGGGTCGTTATAGCGCCTATCGTGAAACTAGGCTAGCCAAACTACCGAGAATAACAGATAAAGCTTTCAGCTTAACTCATAAGTCAAAATATCTCATTTAAGATTTCCGTTTAAAAACGTATTTAATAGAAATAATAACAAAAAGAATCAAGTCTAACCACGGCCCCAACACCCGAAATCAACTGTCATGAGCAATCTAAAGTAGCAAGTACACTGTATGATAATGTGACTTGACTAATACAAGTCCAGAAAGTACGAAAAGTCTATGAACTAGGAAAGGAAAGAAGGCAAGTTGTGGACGTTGAGAAGATACCTATATCCTTGATCAAACTCCAAGTCAAGTGAGAAGTCAACTAGCGCGTTGGCCTGGTACCTTGATCTGCACACAAAGGTGTAGGGAGTAACATGAGTATGCCAACTCAGTAAGTAACAACCGTAACTAAAAACTTGAGAGCAGTGACGAGCATTTAAAAGTGATAATTTCATAAAATATGTGCCAAATTGAAAAACTGTAGAGTAAATCAAAAGTCTACATTTGCCAAATACTTTGCAACTCCAGTTTCCCATTTAAACTTGCATAAAACATTAACTCAACGATTATTAAAAAGACTTAGTGTAAAATGAGTGAAAAACAATGATCTCACAAATAACAGCCTCTCGGGAACAATATCACTCATAATTAAGGTCTCTCAGTCACTCGTGACTCCACTAGCATAAGTCAATTCTCATACTCAACACTCTCACTCAACAGGTACCATGTATACACATAATCGCTGCGGCGTGCAGCCCGATCCACATAACATACACTGCGGGGTGCAGCCCGATCCAAATAATAGTCGACTGCGCTAAATGGGGGTGTACAGACTCTGGAGGGGCTCCTACAACCCAAGCGCTATATAGTTGCGGAGTGCAGCCGATCCAATATATATATCGCTGCACCATGCAGCCCGATCCATATAATATTTGTTGCGGCGTGCAGCCCAATCCATAACTATCCTCACAACTCGGCTCTCGGCCACACTCAGTCATCCTCACAAGCCACTCGGGCAACTCACCTCAACTCACGGGACTCACCCAAAGTACCTTTCAGTATTCTAAAATAGTGTGATAACAGTGATAACAAAAACAGGTATAAAACATGACTGAGTTCACAAATTTATATCAAAAAATAGTGCGAGAATAGTGAAAAAATACCCCTGAGGGTCTAAACAGGTCGGTACAAGGCCCCAAACATGGCATATAGCCCATAATAAAGTATAAATCTCTAAAATACAGGATATCATATGGTTTCAAATCAAACACGCGACTTAATAGTCGTTACGGGACGGACCAAGTCACAATCTCTATCGGTGCACGCCTACACGCTCGTCACCTAGCATGTGTGTCACCTCATTTATCAAAACAATACAAAATACTGGGGTTTCATACCCTCAGGTCAAGAGTTACAATCGTTACTTACCTCAAACCGGCCCGAAAACTACTTCGCGATGATCTTGCCTCTCGAATCGGCTCCTGAATCTCCGAATCTACCAAAACCAGATTAACAACATCAAAATATGCTAGGGAGATGAAACCCATTCGAAAATTATCACAATTAGGCACAATTCCCGAAATTGGCCAAACCCGACCCTCGGGCCCACGTCCCGAAATTCGATAAAAATCACAAAACTAGAATCCTTATCCTTACACAAGTCTACCCATATAAAATACATCAAAATCCAACCAAAAATGACCCTTCAATTCCTCAATTAAAGTCTCCAAATTCCCAAGCCCTAAACCCCCAATTTAGGCACTAATTTCCATAGATTTTACCTAAATCAGTCCAATAATCACATAGAAATGAGTTTTAGGTTCAAAACTCTTACCTCCACGAAGTTCTCTTGAGTTCCTCCTTCAAAACCCTCTCTCCAAGCTCAATCCCGGATGAAAATATTGGTGAAATAGCTCAAATTCGCGAAGGCTGGTATTTATACCATTCTGTCTAGTGAAATTGCACCTGCGATCCCAGGTGCGCACCTGCGAAGGTCACTTAAATCCAAATTTTTCGCACCTGTGGCTCGACCTCCGCACCTGCGACTTCGCAGGTACGGCCAAATTCTCGCACCTGCGACCATCCCTCAGCTGGGCCAATTCCGCACCTGCGCTCACCCATCCACAGATGCATCCACACAAGATGAGCAGCACCAGCAGTATTTCAGCTGCATTTTCCAACATCCAAGTCCCAGATGGCTATCCGAAATCAACCTGAACCCCTCGGGTCCCCAACCAAAAATGCAAACAAGTAATTAATGATCACCCGGATTTAGTCGAATCCTTGGAACACCCAAAATAACATCGAAACTCCAATTTAACCCATGATTCATCTCACGACCCAAAATCCTAATCCAAGTCGTGATGGCGCCCAACAACGGGGTTAGGCAAGCCAACAAAAATTTCACTAAGTGTTTTCTTTTTATTTGATTCAATTATTCACCCATTTACCGAATTTAACAAGTTAAATCATGATATCGAGAGATAATAACCCAGTGGTAAATAAATAGCTATAAAGAAGCGTGAGCCAAAAGACGAGCATATATATATACAGCCCAAAATCCAAAAATAATCACTACGTGTGTGCCAGGAACTAGTGTCACGAGTGTCACGGGCATACTAACAGGATAACCAAAAGATAAAATATACAATCTCACTGTCTGAATAAATAGACGGGAAACAAAATTAAATGAAACTCCATGGTGCTGTTGGGGATAGGATCGCCAGAAGAACGCAGCTCACCGTGAAGTCAGGTCCACTACGGACAATATCTAGCTCCGGTCTGATAACCAGAAGCACCAGCCTCAGAACCTGTACAATTAAGTACAGAAGTGCAGCATGAGTACATATTAAATTAATACGTACCTAGTGAGTATCCCATCTAATATCGAAGAAGTAGTGACGAGAGGTTGACTCGATACTCACTAAGGTCCAACAGTAATAATATAAAGAAGGATATAACGGAATGCAGTAGACATGGGAAACAGTAAGCAACAGATACATTTCAAGTATAGAAATCCAGGAAAAACTATTGAAAATAAGCAACAATGTACACTTCCTTGTTCCCAAGTATCTGTCGAGCCAATATCACTGAAACAGTACCAAATAGTCATGCGCACACAAGGATAAGACAACTGGCCGGAGTCATAAGGACAATATCTATGCACTGCCGAGGATTGAACGGCCTGTCCCATAAGTGCATTCTTACCATAATATAATATCTTAGGTGCACTGCCGAGGATCGAACGGCCAATCCCAAAAGTGCACCTTTCAATCCGCCATGGCATACGGCCCGCTTTCATGAGAGTGGGGGAAATCACACTCCCTCGCGGAATTTAAATTGCGAAGCGGTCACAAGCACATACAATATCATTAACACTTACCTTCCATAACAATTTCCTTCCAATTATCCAAATCCATGAAATCTCAGAGGATCAATGCTAGGCATAACATGAGTTTATAACACATATGATGTTTTAAGGAAGAATATAAGGCATGATGTGGGCCTAACTACCCGGACATTACAATAATAGTCGCTACGTACGGACTCTCGTCACTTTGTACACACGTAGCCCCTAAAACAATTACACATAGCATATAAATCACCTATGGGGACAATTCCATCTTACAAGGTTATAAAGGAGACTCATCTCGTGTCGAATCTACCCCTTGGACCAAGGATGCGCCCGAAACTCTGATCTCTACACCCGAGTACTCGCAAGTAGCCAAATATGGTATAATTATATCAATTCAAGTTCAAGGTAGAGAAATTATCCTATTTATTAAAAAATTTAACATTCTTGAAGAATTCCAAAAATTCAACCCTGGACCCGCAAGCTCGGATTCCGAAAATTCTCAAAGGAAGCACTCACCCATAGCCTAAGGATCATTAATATGTAGTTTCTACTTGAATTCATAGCATTAAACGGACAATTCGCTAATTTCCTCAAGAACCCTAAATTTACTACCCAATTCTTGACTTTTTCATAATTTAGTGGTTAATTCAAGTTGAAATCCATGTATTAAACTAGTGTTGAAGTAGGATTAACTTACCTTGACGGACGCTAGGTCTTGGGATAATTTCTTCAAGCTCTCAAAGGGAGGATTTTATATGTTAAAAGATGAAGAATCCCGAGTTTTAAAGAATATATACTGCCTGCCTACAGGGATTCTGCACCTGCGGCTCGAAGACCGAACCTGCGGTCTCGCACCTGCGGAACTGGGCAAGAGGGGCTGGGGTCGCACCTGCGGAGAAATGACCGCAACAGCGGTTCCGCTCCTGCGGACTTTTGTCCGCACCTGCGAGAAAGGGGGACCCCAGGGGTTCTCCGCACCTGCGACTGGGCAACCGCACCTGCGGTCACACCAGCAACAGATGCACCAGCAGTTGTTTTGGCTGGTTTTTGGCCTCGTGTGGTATTCGGGAGGCACCTGGGCCCACCCGAGCCTCCGTCCAAATTTACCAACAAGTCCCAAATCATAATACAGACTCGCTCGTGTCTTCAGAACACTCGAAACAACCCTAAAACTCAAAATCACACCCCAAAACCCCCAAATACATAACTTAAGAACTTCAAGTTCTTGATTTCTATAACGATGCGCCGGACCGACCTATACTACTCGGAATGACTTCAAATTTCGCAGGCAAGTCATAAATGACATAACGGAACTATTCCCGGTCAAAGATTTCTGTTCGGACTTCGATAACACAAAATCATATTCCAAACCAAATTTCAAACTTAAGGAAATCCGTATTTCTATATTGGGCGTCGAAATGCTCCCGGGTCATCGAAAACCCATCCCAAACATACGCCCAAGTCATAAATCATCATACGAAGCTACTGAAACTATCGAAACTCGATTCCGAGGTTATTTGCTCAAAAATGTTGACCGAAGTCAAACTTGGCCAACCTTAAGGAACCAAGTGTTCCTATAGCACTCTAAACACTTCCAAATCCCGAGCCACCCGTCTCCGCAAGTCATAAATCACGAGAAGCCGCTCTGGGAAGTTCCATATAGGGGAACGGGGTCCTAATACGCAAAACGACTGGTCGGGTCATTACATTTTCCCCCTCTTAAACAAATGTTCGTCCTCGAATGGGTCTAGAATCGTACTTGAAGTGCTGAATAGCTGTGGATATCTGCTCCGCATGTCCTCCTCGGACTCCTAAGTCGCCTCCTTAGATGGTTGACCCCTCCACTAGACCTTTACTGCAGAAACTCTTTTGGACCTCAACTGGCGCTCCTGCCTATCAATAATAGCAACTGGCTCCTCCCCGTAGCCCAACTTCTCATCCAACTGGATAGTGCTGAAATCAACCACGTGAGAGAAGTCGGCGTGATATCTTTGGAGCATAGATACATGAAAGACCAGATGAACTCCTGATAAGGCATGAGGTAAAGTAAGCTTATAAGCAACCTCTCCGACTCGCCTCAACACCTCGAAAGGACCTATAAACCTGGGGCTCAGCTTGCCCTTCTTCCCGAATCTCATAATGCCCTTCATCGGCGAAATCTTCAGCAGAACCTTATCTCCCTCCATAAATGCTACATCCCGCGCCCTCTAATCCCCCATATAACTTAGCCTCGCCAGGCTCAAACCACCCGATAGGAGAACGACACCGCCGACCATACAAAGCCTCAAATGGAGCCATCTCGATGCTGGACTGCTAACTATTATTGTACGCAAACTCTGCCAAAGGCAAGAACTGGTCCCACTGACCCCCAAAATAAAGCACACATGCCCTGAGCTTATCCTCCAATATCTGAATCGTACGCTCTGACTGGCCATCAGTGTGAGGGTGAAATGCTGAGCTGAGATTTATCTGAGTGCCCATCTCACTGTGCAATGCTCTCCAAAAGTGCGAGGTGAACTGAGGACCTCGATCTGATATAATGGACACCGGCACACCGTGCAACCGGACTATCTCCCGAATGTAGATCTAGGTTAGCCTCTCAGAAGTGCAAGTAGTAGCCACAGGAATGAAATGCGCTGATTTGGTCAATCTATCCACAATGACCCAAAATGCGTCAACCTTCCGCAAAGTCCGAGGCAACCCAACCACGAAGTCCATAGTGATGCGCTCCCATTTCCACTCAGGAATGTGTATCTGCTGGAGTAGGCCTCCTGGCCTCTGATGCTCATACTTAACCTGCTGGCAATTAAGACACCTAGCCACATACTGCACAATGTCCTTCTTCATCCGCCTCCACCAGTAATGCTGCTTCAAATCACGATACATTTTTGTCGCACCCAGATGAATAGAGTACCGAGAATTGTGTGCCTCAGCTAGAATCCTCTCCGTCAGGCCATCAACATCAGGAACACACAAACGGCCATGGAGTCTCAAAACACCATCCTCGCCCAAGGTAACCTCCTTGGATCTGCTCTGGACCACTGTATCCCGAAGCTCTGCTAAGCACGGATCATCAAACTGTCGAGCCTTAATCTCTCCCAATAATGAAGACTGACAAACCACATGAGCTAGAACTCGACGAGGCTCCGAAAGATCTAATCACACAAGGCAATTAGCCAAGGACTGAATGTCCAAGGTTAGAGGTCTCTCCTCAGCTGCAATGTAGGCCAAGCTACCCATACTCTCTGCCCTCCTGCTCAAAGCATCTGCTACCACATTTGCCTTGCCCGGATGATACAGAATGGTGATATCATAGTCCTTCAACAACTCAAGCCACCTCCGCTGCCTCAAATTAAGGTCCCTCTACTTGAATAAGTGCTGCAAACTATGGTGGTCGGTATAAACCTCACAAGAAATACCATACAAGTAGTGCCTCCAAATCTTCAGAGCATGAACAATTGCCGCCAACTCTAAGTCGTGCACAGGGTAATTCTTCTCATGAACCTTCAGCTGACGCGAAGCATAAGTAATAACTCTCCCATCCTGCATCAACAAACATACCTACCCAACGTGTGAAGGGTCGCAATATACAGTATACATCCCAGAATCGGAAGGCAATGTCAGAACTGGTGCTGAGGTCAATGCTGACTTGAGCTTCTAAAAGCTCGCCTCACACTCATCGTACCACCGAAATGGGGAATTTTTCTGAGTCAATCTAGTTAATGGAGCTGCAATAGAAGAGAACCCCTCCACGAATCGGCGATAATATCCTGCTAGGCCCAGAAAGCTCCTAATCTCTGTAGCTGAAGTAGGACGCCGTCGACTCTGAACTGCCTCAATCTTCTGTGGATCAACCTTGATACCCTCTCTGGATACCACATGCCCCAGAAATTCCACAGACTCTAACCAGAACTCACACTTGGAGAACTTAGCATACAGCTTCTGCTCTCGCAAGGTCTGAAGCACAACTCTCAAATGCTGCTCGTGCTCACCCAAGCTCTGTGAGTAAAACAAGATGTCATCAATGAAGACAATGATGAAGGAATCAATATACGGCCTGAATACTCTATTCACCAGGTCCATGAATGTTGTTGGGGCATTAGTCAAGCCAAAAGACATCACCAGGAACTCGTAATGGCCATATCTGGTACGAAATGCAGTCTTCGGAACATCTTAAGCCCGAATCTTCAGCTGATGATAACCCGATATCAAATCAATCTTAGAAAACATACGAGCACCCTGCAACTGGTCAAACAAATCATCAATGCGCGGCAGAGGATACTTGTTCTTACCTTATTCAACTAGTGGTAATCAATACACATCCGCATAGACGCATCCTTCTTCTTCACAAATAGAACTGGAGCACCCCATGGAGATACACTCGGCCTGATGAACCCCTTAGCCAACAACTCCTCAAGATGCTCCTTCAACTCCTTAGGAGCCATTCAGTACGGGGGAATGGAAATAGGCTGAGTATCTGGAGCCAAATCAATACAGAAATCAATGTCTCGATCTGGAGGCATGCCCGAAAGATCTGAAGGAAATACATCTGCAAACTCTCGAACAACTGGCACCAAATCAACAGTCGGGCACTCGGTAGTAGTGTCCCGCACATAGGCAATGTAGGCCAAACACCCCTTCTCGACCATATGGCGAGCCTTCATGAAGGAAATAACTCTGCTAAATGCACTACTGAAGAACCTCTCCACTCCAACCTCGGCGACTCAGGCATGGCTAAAGTAACTGTCTTGGCATAGCAATCCAACACAGCATAATGAGGCGATATCCAATCCATGCCCAAAATAACCTCGAAATCAACCATGTCGAGCAATAACAGGTCTGCTCTGGTCTCGAACCCGCAGAATGTGATCACACAAGACCGATAGACCCGGTCCACCACCACAGAATCGCTCACAGGAGTGGACACATATAAAGGAGAACCCAAGGACTCATGATGAACATTCAGAAAATGAGCAAATAGTACTGAAACATATGAATATGTGGATCCTGGGTCAAATAGTACTAAAGCCTCCCTACCACATACTGAGATAATACCTGTGATCACGGCGTCTGAGGCCACTGCATCTGATCTGGCCGGAATGGCATAAAATCTGGTTGTAGCACCTGAAGACTGAACTCCCCCAGAGTGAACCGGAGCTGACTGATCTCCCCCTGAACGGCCTCCCCCTCTAGGACGACCCCTACCGACCTGTCCACCACCTCTAGGTGGCCGGACTGCTGGTGCTGGACCCATAGGCTGATAACCCTGTTGCACTGCCTTGCCCCGAAGTCTGGGACAATGTCTCTACATATGACCTAGATCTCCACACTCATAGCAACCTCTAGGTACCATAGCCTGCTACCCCGAAGAGGAACCCTGAACGGCCGGAGGACGGTAGAAGCGCTCTGGCATGGCGCTGAACTGAGGCCTCACTGAACCACCTCGAGGAGGTAATGGAGGTGCTGAGTATGAAGGCCTGCTGGGCTGACCACCCCCGAACTGACCCCTGCTCCTAGCTGGAGCATCCCTGAAATCTCCTGAGAACCTAGCCTTCTTGTCCTGCTGACCCTGCTCCCTACTCCGCAACCGATAACCCTCGATCCTGCGAGCAATCTCTACCACTAGCTGATACGGAGTACCCATCTCCACCTCTCTGACCATGGTGGCTCTAATACCTGGATGTAACCCAGCCACAAATCTCTGCACTCTCTCAGCATCAGTAGGCAATATCATGAGTGCATGGTGTGACAACTCTGAAAACCTGGCCTCATAATCTGTCACTGACATCTGTCCCAGCTCAAGTTGCTCGAAATGACGCCGCAGCTCTTCCCTCTCCGAGGGTGGAATATATCTATCCAAGAACATCTGTGTGAACTTCTCCCAAGTAACCGGAAGAGAACCTGCTGGCCTGCTGAGTATATAAGACTGCCACCACTTGCGATCTCTTCCCTCTAACTAAAATGCAGTGAAGTCGACCCCATGAGACTCCAAGATCCTCATGTTGTGCAGTCTGTCCCTGCACCTATCGATGAAGTCCTGGGCATCCTGACCTCGCTCACCCCCGAAATCCTGGAGGGCGTAGTCGAGTCCATCTATCCAACATCTTCTGCTGATCACCCTCTACAGATGGCTTGGGACCCGGTGCTGCTGCTACAGGCTGGATCCCACCCACGGGCGGTGTACCCGGGGTATGGTGTGTTGCTGCTGCCTGTCCTGCGGCCTGAGCGGTAGGGGTCTGGACTCCCTCTCCCCCCTGAGAAGTGGCAGGATCTACTAGAAATAGGCCATCTTGGGACATGGTGTACATGAATCTCATCATACGACCCATGACCTCCTAGAAGCCCGGCGCCGTCATAAAGTTTACTGGAGCAGGAGCTACTGGAGGCACCTCGTCCTGCTCCTCAATGATAGGGTCCTCTGGTGGTGCGATTGGTATAACTCTGGGACGCCCTCGTCTCCTACCTCGGGCAGGTGCCCTACCCCGGCCTCTACCACAACCTCGAACGGTGTGGGTAGCGGCATCTCCCGGATCAGGAACATCGGATGCATGCATCCTCACCATCTGTGAGAGAATAGAAGAATAAATTTGAGTACATCATCAGTTTCACAATAGAATATGAATGAAGAGAGGTTTCTTAACACCCTATAGCCTCATGAAGATAAGTACAGACGTCTCTGTACCGATCCGCAAGACTCTACTGGGTCTGCACGTGACTCGTGAGACTAACGTGAACCTAGAGCTCTGATACCACGTTGTCACGACCCAAAATCCTAATCCAGGTCGTGATGGCGCCCAACAACGGGGTTAGGCAAGCCAACAAAAATTTCACTAAGTGTTTCTTTTTATTTGATTCAATTATTCACCCATTTACCGAATTTAACAAGTTAAATCGTGATATCGAGAGATAATAACCCAGTGGTAGATAAAATAGCTATAAAGAAGCGTGAGCCAAATGACGAGCATATCTATATATATATATATATATATATATATACAATGCCAGGAACTAGTGTCACGGGCATACTAACAGGATAACCAAAAGATAGAATATACAATCCCACTGCCTGAATAAATAGACGGGAAACAAAAGTAAATGAAACTTCATGGTGTTGCTAGGGATAGGATCGCCAGAAGAACGCAGCTCACCGTGAAGTCAGGTCCACTACGGACAATATCTAGCTCCGGTCTGATAACCAGAAGCACCAGCCTCAGAACCTGTACAATTAAGTACAGAAGTGCAGCATTAGTACATATTAAATAAATATGTACCTAGTGAGTATCCCGTCTAATCTCGAAGAAGTAGTGACGAGAGGTCAACTCGATACTCACTAAGGTCCAACAGTAATAATATAAAGAAGGATATAACGGAATGCAGTAGACATGGAAAACAGTAAGCAACAGATACATTTCAAGTACAGAAATCCAGGAAAAACTACTGAAAATAAGCAACAATGTACACTTCCTTGTTCCCAAGTATCTGTCGAGCCAATATCACTGAAACAGTACCAAATAGTCACGCGCACACAAGGATAAGACAACCGGTCGGAGTCATAAGGACAATATCTATGCACTGCTGAGGATCGAACGGCCCGTCCCATAAGTGCATTCTTACCATAGTATAATCTCTTAGGTGCACTGCCGAGGATCGAACGGCCCGTCCCAAAAGTGCACCTTTCAATCTGTCGTGGCGTATGGCCCGCGCTCATGAGAGTGGGGGAAATCACACTCCGCTCGCGAAATGCAAATTGCGAAGCGGTCACAAGCACATACAATATCATTAAAACTTACCTTCCATAACAATTTCCTTCCAATTATCCAAATCCATGAAATCTCAGAGGATCAATGCTAGGCATAACATGAGTTTATAACACATATGACGTTTCAAGGAAGAATATAAGGCATGTTGTGGGCCTAACTACCCGGACATTACAATAATAGTCGCTATGTACGGACTCGCGTCACTTTGTACGCACGTAGCCCCCAAAACAATTACACATAGCATATAAATCACCTATGGGGACAATTCCTCTTACAAGGTTTGAAAGGAGACTCACCTCATGCCGAATCTACCCCTCGGACCAAGGATGCGCCCGAAACTCCGATCTCTACACCCGAGGACTCGCAAGTAGCCAAATATGGTATAATTATATCAATTCAAGTTCAAGGTAGAGAAATTATCCTATTTATTAAAAAATTTAACATTCTTGAAGAATTCCAAAAATTCAACCCTGGACCCGCAAGCTCGGATTCCGAAAATTCTCAAAGGAAGCACTCACCCATAGCCTAAGGATCATTAATATGTAGTTTCTACTTGAATTCATAGCATTAAACGGACAATTCGCTAATTTCCTCAAGAACCCTAAATTTACTACCCAATTCTTGACTTTTCCATAATTTAGTAGTTAATTCAAGTTGAAATCCATGTATTAAACTAGTGTTGAAGTGGGATTAACTTACCTTGACACAAGCTAGGTCATGGGATAATTTCTTCAAGCTCCCAAGCTCTCAAATGGAGGATTTTATATGTTAAAAGATGAAGAATCTTGAGTTTTAAAGAATATATACTGCCTGCCTACAAGGATTCCGCACCTGCGGCTCGAGGACCGCACGTGCGGTCTCGCACCGGCGAACTAGGGCTCGCACCTACGGAACTGATCAAGAGGGGCTGGGGTTGCACCTGCGGAGGGATGACTGCAACAGCGGTTCCGCTCCTGCGAACTTTTGTCCGCACCTGCGAAAAAGGGAGACCCCAGGGGTTTTCCGCACCTACGAGGCTGGGACCGCACGAGCGGTCCCGCACCTGCGACTGGGCAACCGCGCCTGCAGTTGTTTTGAATGATTTTTGGCCTCGTGTGGTGTCCGGGAGGCACCTGGGCCCACCTGAGCCCCCGTCCAAATTTACCAACAAGTTTCAAATCATAATACAGATTCGCTCTAGCCTTCGGAACACTCGAAACAATGCTAAAACTCAAAATCACACCCCAAAACCCCCAAATACATAACTTACGAACTTCAAGTTCTTGATTTCTATAACGATGCGCCGAACCGACCTATACTACTCGGAATGACTTCAAATTTTGCAGGCAAGTCATAAATCACATAACGGAACTATTCCCAGTCTCGGAATTCCGTTCGAACCTCGATAACACAAAATCACATTTCAAACTTAAGGAAATTTGTATTTCTATATTCGGCGCAGAAATGCTCCCGGGTCATCGAAAACCCATTCCGAACATACGCCCAAGTACGAAATCATCATACGAAGCTATTGAAATTGTCGGAACTCAATTCCGAGGTCGTTTGCTCAAAAATGTTGACCGAAGTCAAACTTGGCCAACCTTAAGGAACCAAGTGTTCCTATAGCACTCTAAACACTTCCAAATCTCGAACCACCTGTCCCCGCAAGTTGTAAATCACGAGAAGCCTCTATGGGAAGTTCTATCTAGGGGAACGGGGTCCTAATACGGAAAACGATCGGTCAGGTCGTTACAATTCAAGCCTAAGATTCCTAAAACTTTCGAAAATCACCAACGATGCAGAAACAAACCAAAACACGTATTAATGACTTGAAAATTTGCACACACGTCCAAAATGACACTACGGACCTGTTCACACTTCCGGAAGTCCATTCCAACCCCGATAGTTAAGTTTTCACTGCCTATGGGAAATCGCCAAAATACTCATTTTCGCCAATTCAGGCCTAATTCTACTCCGGGCATCCAAACCATATTCAGAACACGCTCCTAAGTCTCAAATCACCTAACGAAGCTATCCGAGCCATAAAATCTACATCCTGAGGTCGTTTACCAATAAGTCAACTCCAAGTTGACTTTTCCCACTATTAAGCCAATTCAGGAGACTAAGTGTCTCAATTCTCACCACGACCACTCTGAACCCAAACCAACCGACCCAACACATCATAATTAGGATATATAACATATTACAAAGATGAAACAGGGGATACAGGGCTAAACTTATGAAATGACCGGTCGGGTCGTTACATTCTCCCCCTCTTACACAAACGTCTGGCCTCGAACGGGTCTAGAAACATACCTGGAGTCTCAAATAAGTGAGGATATCTGCTCCGCATCTCCCGCTCGGTCTCCCAGGTGGCCTCATCCACCAGCTGCCCTCTCCACTGCACCTTCACTGAAGCTATATCCTTAGACCTCAAACTTCTGACCTGACGACCAAAAATAGCCACTAGCTCTACCTCATATGACATATCACCCTCAAGCTGAACTGTGTTGGAGTCTAAAATATGAGACGGGTCACCAATATACTTCTGGAGCATCGACACATGAATCGCTGGATGAATACTTTATAAGCTGGGTGGCAAAGCAAGTCTATAAGCCACCTCTCCAATCCTCTGAAGCACCTCAAAAGGCCCAAGGGACCGGGGACTCAACTTGCCCCTCTTCCCGGACCTCATAACACCCTTCATGGGTGACACCTTCAGTAGTACCTTCTCCCCCTCCATGAAAGACACATCCCGGACCTTTCGGTCCGCATAACTCTTCTGCCTAAACTGCGTCGTGCGAAGCCACTCCTCAATCAACTTAAATTTATCCAACGCATCATGCCCCAAGTATGTGCCCAATAGCGTGGCCTCATCCGGCTCAAACCACCCAATCGGAGACCTACACCTCCTGCCATATAAGGCCTCATACGGATCTGGATACTCGAATGATAACTATTATTATATGCAAACTCTACGAGTGGCAGAAACTGGTCCCATGAACCCCCAAAATCAATGACACAGGCACGCAACATGTCCTCTAAAATCTGAATAGTATGCTCTGACTGCCCGTCGGTCTGAGGATGGAACGATGTGCTCAACTCCACCTGAGTACCCAACTCTCTCTGCACGGAACTGCGATGTGAACTGAGTACCTCTATCTGAAATGATAGAAACTGGAACACCATACAATCGGACAATCTCCCTGATATAATTTTCAGCTAACCGCTCTGAAGAATAGGTAGTACCAATAGGAATGAAGTGTGTGGACTTGGTCATACGGTCCACAATAACCCATATAGAATCAAACCTCCTCGAAGTCCATGGAAGCCCAACTACAAAGTCCATGGTAATCCGCTCTCACTTCCACTCCAGAATATCTAACCTCTGAAGTAATCCACCTGGCCTCTGGTGCTCCTACTTGACCTGCTGACAATTGAGACACCGAGCTACAAACTCAACAATATCCTTCTTCATCCGCCTCAACCAATAATGTTGTCTCAGATCCTGGTACATCTTCGCGGCACCCGGATGGATGGAATACCGCGAGCTATGGGCCTCTGCTAGAATCAACTCTCGAAGCCCATCCATATTGGGCACACATATCCAGCCCTGCATCCTCATAACACCATCCTCCCCAATAGCCACATCCCTGGCCTCACCTCACCGGACCTTGTCCTGAAGAATGAGTAAATATGGGTCATTATAATGGTACTCTCTAATCTGGTCATAAAGAGAAGACCTGGAGGCTACACAAGCCAATACCCGAGGGGGCTCTGACAAGTCCAATCTAACCAACTGACCTGCTAAAGCCTGAACATCAAGTGCTAATGGTCTCTCTACTGTTGGGAGATATGCTAGGCTCCTCAAACTCTCTGCTCTGCAACTCAGGGCATCTGCCACTACATTGGCCTTCCCCGGATGGTATAGAATAGTGATGTCATAATCCTTGAGAAGCTCCAACCATCTCCTCTGACGCAAATTCAGATCCTTCTGCTTAAGCAGATGTTGCAAACTACGTTGATCAGTAAACAAACCTCACAATGTACCCCATATTAATAATGACGCCAGATCTTCAAGGCGTGGACAATGGCTGCTAGCTCAAGATCATGCACTGGATAATTCTTCCCGTGCACCTTCAACTATCTGGATGCATAGTAAATCACCCTACCGTCCTGCATCAATACCGCCCCAAGGCCAACTCTCGAGGCATCACAGTAAACTATATAAGAACTTGAACTCGTAGGCAAAACCAACACCGGAGTTGTAGTCAAAGCTAACTTAAGCTTCTGAAAGCTTTCCTCACACTCCTCATTCCACCTGAACGGAGCACCCTTTTGGGTCGGTCTGGTCATAGGTGCTGCAGTAGATGAAAATCCCTCTACAAAACGGTGATAGTACCCTGCCAAACCAAGGAAACTGCGGACCTCGGTAGCTGATGACGGTCTAGGCCAACTCTGCATCGCCTCCACCTTCTTCGGATCTACCTTGATCCCATCACAAGACACCACATGGCCTAAGAATGCCACCAAATCAAGCCAGAATTCACACTACGAAATTTCACATACAACCTCTTCTCCATCAAAGTCTGAAGCACAACTCTTCAATGTTGCTTATTATCTTCCCGAGATTGGGAATACACCAAGATGTCATCAATAAACACGATGATGAAAGAATCAAGATAAAGCCGGGAACACACTGTGCATCAAGTGCATAAAGAATGTTGGGGCATTGGTCAGCCCAAATGACATAACAAGAAATTCATAGTGACCATATCTGGTCCTGAAGGCAATCTTCGGGATGTCGGGCTCCCGAATCTTCAACTGATGAGAACGCAAGTGAATCTTGGAAAATACCCTGGTACCCTGCAATTGATCAAACAAGTCATCTATGCGAGGCAAGGGATACCTGTTATTCACCGTAACCTTGTTCAACTGCCGATAATCGATACACATACGCATAGAACCATCCTTTTTCTTCACAAAAAACACAGGTGCACCCCCAAGGTGACACACTAGGCCGAATGAACCCCTTATCTAGGAGTTCCTGAAGATGCTCCTTTAATTCCTTCAACTCCGCTGGTGCCATACGATAAGGTGGAATAGAAATAGGCTGAGTGCCTGGAACCAGATCAATACCAAAATCAATGTCCCGGTCAGGTGGCATGCCTGGAAGGTCAGCAGGAAACACGTCCAAACAATCATGGACCACAGGAATAGAATCAATAGCGGGAGTCTCCCCACTAACATCCCTCACAAAAGCCAAATATGATAAACACCCTTTTTCAACCATACATTGAGCCTTCAGGTAAGAAATCACCCTGATAGGCACATACTTGGTAGAACCTCTCCATTTAACCCTCGGAACTCCTGGCATAGCCAAGGTCACGGTTTTAGCGTGACAATCAAGAACAGCATGACACGCAGATAGCCAATCCATGCCCAGTGTCACATCAAAATCAACCATGCTGAGTAACAATAGGTCCACTCGGGTCTCCAAACCCCCAATAGACACCACACATGACCGATACACACGGTCCACAACAATAGTATCGCCCACCGGAGTTGACACATGAAAAGATGTAACTAAAGACTCACGGGGCATATCCAGAAAATGGGAAAAATATGATGAAACATAAGAATATGTGGAACCAGGGTCAAATAAGGCCAAAGCATCTTGGTGACAGATTGAGATAATACCTGTGATCACTACATCGGAGGCCACAACACCTGGCCTGGATGGAAGTGCATAAATACGAGCCTGACCTCCACCTGCTCGACCTCCCCTTCTAGGGCGGCCTCTAGCTGTTTGACTCCCACCTCTAGCTTCCTGGGTGGGTGGTGAAGTAACCAGAGCTGAAGTCGAAGGCTGGCTCCTCGATTGAGATGGACCTCCAAGAAGATGAGGACACTGCCTCCTCATGTGCCCGAACTCTCCGCACTCATAACAACTCCCTGGTGCAAGAGACGGGGACTGAAGGGAACCTTTAGCACCAGGATATCCACTAGAAGAACCATGCACAAAGGAACCCTGAATGGATGGTTCTCGAGATGAACTCTGGGCTGGAAGAGCACTGAATGAAGAACATCATGGATGAGAACTGCGAGGACCCTGCCCCGAGGATGCACCACTATAAGCTGGGCCAACTGGCTGAGGAGACCTAAATGAGCGGATTCTACCATGATGAAACTGCCCTCTGGGAGGGGAACCACTGAAACTACCAGATCCACGAAGCCTCTTGGCCTCCCCCTCCTCTCGTTCCTGACGGTGAACTAACTCAATATCCCGAGCAATATCAACAACATGCTCGAAGGTAGAACTTGATACCCTCTCCCTAGTCATCAAAATATGAAGCTGATAAGTGAGGCAATCCACGAACCTCCTGATCATCTCCCTATAAGTAGGGACCAACTCGGTAGCATGACGAGCTAACTCTGAAAACCGCGTCTCATACTGAGTCACTGACAACTCTCCTTGACACAGCTGCTCAAACTGCCTGTGTTGCTCCTCTCTGTGAGACTGGGGAACATACTTCTCCAAGAAGATAGTGGAGAACTGCTGCCAAGTAAGGGGTGCTACACCAACAGTCCTATGCCTCTCATAAGACTCCACCAAGTAAAATCAGCCCCAGAAAACTGGAAAGTAGCAAACGAGACCCCACTGGTCTCCAGTATCCCTGTAGTACGAAGCATCCTCTAACACTTGTCCAGAAAACCCTGGGCATCCTCGCCCTCAGCACCACTGAATGTCGGAGGCTGAAGTCGACTAAATCTCTCCAGCCTACGTTGCTCATCATCTGACATAGCTGGAACAATGAATCCTGAACTGGAGCAACTGGCTGGGTTGGAACTGCCCCCGGTGTATGAAGGCCCTGAGTAACCTGCTCAGGTGTCCGTGTAGTTGGAGTCTGAGTGCCTCCCCCGGCCTGAGAAGTAGCAGCATTAGAAGAAACAACGACTGCCTGAGAAAGATTGGTGCATACAGTCAAAATATGAGCCAGGGTCTCCTGAAGACTTGGAATAACAATAGGCACTGTTGGTGCTTGGGCCTCTCCCGCTGGAATAGCTGCGGTGGGAACCTGATCCTGAATGGTAGGTGGATCCACTAGTACTGTCCTGGCTGTTGCACGGGTTGGTCCCCTAGCTATACCACGTCCTCGACCGCGACCTCGACCCCTCGTTGGTCTAGCTGGTGTCCGGTCACCCTAATCGGTAGCGCGTGTCCTCACCATCTGTGAGAGAGTGAAACAACAGAAGTTTAGATTTCAAGAATCAATAGTATGGCACGACAAAATTCAAGAATGTGAGATCTTTTCTAAGGGTTTTGTAGCCTCTCGAAGATAAAAACAGACGTCTTTGTACCGATCTGCAAGACTCTACTAAACCTGCTCATCACCGTTGAGTCATATGTAACCTAGGGCTCTGATACAAACTTGTCATGACCCCAAATCAATATAGGTCGTGATGGCGCCTATCGTGAAATTAGGCTAGACAAACTACCGAGAATAACAGATAAAGCTTTTAGTTTAACTCATAAGTCAAAATATCTCATTTAAGATTTCCATTTAAAAACGTACTTAACAGAAATAATAACATAATGAATCAAGTCTAACCACGGCCCCAACACTCGGAATCAACTGTCAAGAGCAATCGAAAGTAGCAAGTACACTGTATGATAATGTGACTTTACTAATACAAGTCCAGAAAGTACGAAAAGTCTATGAACTAGGAACGGAAAAAAGGCAAGTTGTGGACGTTGAGCAGCTACCTCTATCCTTGATCAAACTCCAAGTCAAGTGAGAAGTCAACTAGCGCGCTGGCCCGATACCTGGATCTGCACAAAAAGGTGCAGGGAGTAACGTGAGTACGCCAACTCATTAAGTAACAACCGTAACTAAAAATTTGAGTGAAGTGACGAGCATTTAAAAGTGATAATTTCATAAAATATGTGCCATTGAAAACAAGTAGAGTAAATCAAAAGTCTACATTTGCCAAATACTTTGCAACTCCAGTTTACCATTTAAACTTGCATAAAACATTAACTCAATGATTATTAAAAGAGACTTAGTGTAAAATGAGTGAAAAACAATGATCTCACAGATAAAATCCTCTCGGGCACAATATCACTCATAATTAAGGTCTCTCAGTCACTCGTGACTCCACTAGCATAAGTAAATGCTCAAAATAGGGCTGTTTATTAGGATCGGATATCCGAAATCCGAACCGATCCATTCAATTTTGGATTTCAAATTTCGGATTGGACCGGTTTTCGGATTGAGTTTATAAAAATTTCGGATTTCGGATCGGATTCGGATTGGTATATTTTAATCCGATCCGATCCAAAATCCGAAATTATTAGGCAATGTATAAATACTACACTTTAATTTCGAATAGTCAATATTTCCTTTACATCTTCCTCCAAGTTATCAGCTTTACAATTGCTAGAGTTAGCTATATTGGCACCATAGTACTCTCATAATTATATAAACATGAATTTTTCTTAATGCATTGCCTCTTTTACAAAGAAAATATACATATTAGTTTGCAACTTTGAGGCATTTACGATCCAAAATCCGATCCGATCCAAACTTTAAAATCCGAATCCGATCCGATATAATTTGGATCGGATTCGGATTGCATTTTCTAGAATCCGAAATCCAAAATCCGAATCCGAAATGTGCTAAATCCGATCCGATCCGATCCACACTCAATACTCTCACTCAACAGGTACCATGTATACACATAACCGTTGCGGCGTGCAGCCCGATCCACATAACATACACTATGGTGTGTAGCCCGATCCAATAATAGTCGACTGCGCTCACTAGGGGAGTACAGACTCTAGAAGGGATCCTACAGCCCAAGCGCTATATTGCTGCGACGTGCAACCCGATCCAATATATATATCGTTACGACGTGCAGCCCGATCAATATAATATCTATTGCGGCGTGCAACCCGATCCATAACTATCCTCACAACTCGGCTCTCGGCCTCACTCAGTCATCCTCACAAGCCACTCGGGCAACTCAACTCACGGGACTCAGCCCAAAGTACCTCTCAGTATTCTAAAAAAGTGTGATAACAGTAACAGGTATAAAACATGACTAAGTTCACAAATTTATATCAAAAATAGTGTGAGAATGATGGAAAAGTACCCCTGAGGGTCTAAACATGTCGGCACAAGGCCCCAAACATGGCATACAACCCATAATAAAGTATAAATATCTAAAATACAAAATATCATATGGTTTCAAATCAAACACGCGGCTTAATAGTCGCTACGGGACAGACCAAGTTACAATCCCTATCGGTGCACGCCCACACGCTCGTCACCTAGCATGTGCGTCACCTCATTTATCAAAACAATACGAAATACCGAGGTTTCATACCCTGAGGTCTAGAGTTACAATCGTTACTTACCTCAAACTGGGCTGAAAACTACTGCGCGATGCTCTTGCCTCTTGAATCGGCTCCCGAATGCTCCGAATCCACCAAAACCATATTAACAACATCAAAATATGCTAGGGAGATGAAACTCATTCGAAAATTATCACAATTAGGCACAAATCCCGAAATTGGCCAAACCCGACCCCCGGGCCCACGTCCCGGAATTCGATAAAAATCACAAAACTAGAATCCTTATCCTTCCACGAGTCTACCCATATAAAATAGATCAAACTCCAACCACAAATGACCCTTCAATTCCTCAATTAAAGTCTCCAAATTCCCAAGCCCTAAATCCCCAATTTAGGCACTAATTTCCATAGATTCCACCCTAAATCGGTCCAATAATCACATAGAAATGAGTTCTCTTGAATTCCTCCTTCAAAACCCTCTCTCCAAGCTCAATCCCGGATGAAAATATTGGTGAAATAGCTCAAATTCGCGAAGGCTGGTATTTTACCATTCTGTCCAGTGAAACTGCACCTGCGGTCGTTTCCTCGCACCTGCGATCCCAGGTGCGCAACTGCGAAGGTCACCTAAATCTAAATTTTTCGCACATGCGGCTTCGCAGGTGCTGCCAAATTCTCGCACTTGCGACCTTCCCTCAGCTGGACAATTCCGCACATGCGCGCCTTTTCCGCACCTGCGCTCACCCATCCGCAGGTGCGGCCACACCAGATGGGCAGCACCAGCAGCATTTCAGTTGCATTTTCCAACTTCCAAGTCCCCGATGGCTATCCGAAATCAATCCGAACCCCTCGGGACCCCAACCAAAAATACAAACAAGTCATAAATGATCACCCGGACTTAGTCGAACCCTCGGAACACCCAAAATAACATCGAAACTCCAATTCAACCCATGATTTAAGCCTAAGATTCCTAAAACTTCCGAAAATCACCAACGATGCAGAAACCAACCAAAACACGTCTGAATGACCTGAATATTTGCACACACGTCCTAAATGACACTACGAACCTGTTCACACTTCTGAAATTCTATTCCGACCCCGATAGCTAATTTTCCACTGCCTACCAGAAATCGCCAAAAACTCATTTTCGCCAATTCAATCCTAATTCTACTCCGAGCATCCAAACCACATTCCTAACACGCTTCCAAGTCCCAAATCACCTAAAGAAGCTATATGAGTCATAAAATCTACATTCCGAGGTCGTTTACCAATAAGTCAACTCCTAGTTGACTTTTCCCACTATTAAGCCAATTCAAGAGACTAAGTGTCTCAATTCTCACCACGACCACTCTGAACCCGAACCAACAGACCCAACACATCATAATTAGGATAAATAACATACGACAAAGCTGAAATAGGGGATACAGGGCTAAACTTACGAAACGACCAGCCGGGTCGTTACACCTGGCCGTGATGGCACCTATTGTGGTACTAGGCTAGCCAATTCACTACTTATAGCATAAAGGATTTTTTCACTTAATTCAATACTAATCTGATATTTCATAAATTTTCCAATTAAGCGTTTCGAAACAAACAAGGTTATACCAAACATTTAATACAATCCAAAATCCTGGAGTCACTAGTCATAAGCAACTAAACTAAATATACAAGTCTGGAAAAATATAAATGTTATAAAAGTAGGAAAAGAGAATGGAAAGGATGCGGACGCCGTGCAGCTACCTCGCGAATCTCCGAAACACACTGAGACGGGGAAGACCAACTCTCACTCAGACACTCTAGCACCTGAATCTGCACACATGGTACAGGGAGTAATATGAGTACGCCAACTCAGTAAGTAATAAATGTGAATAAAGTCTGAGCAGTAAGAAACACATAAGTACGAGTTATAAATTCACAGTAACTACAGCTCTTCTTTCCAACAGTATATATGTCAAATCATCACACTTAAAAGCCGATTTCAGTAAAAATCATTTGAAATATTTTGCCAACAGTTTCAACAGAAATTTCAAAAGTTTAGAATAAAAGTGATAAAAATCATAAACAGTCTCTCGGGCAAAATAAAACATGTATCATAAACGTGGCTTTTAAAGGAACACCTACAAAGTGTGGTCTTTGCTTATATACATGCTAGACGTACAAACAAATGGCCACACTTTTAAAAGCGTGGCAATTTTGGCTAGGCTATAAAATTTATTTTTTAATTTATAAAAATTTATAGCTTACATATATCATGTAATTATAACTATTTCAAGCACATACATTATTATTATCTATTTTGATGATATAAAGAACTAAATTAGCTAATAAATACCAAAATTAATAATCCAAAAGAATACACATACTAAAACAATGTGTCAAAATGCCCATTAACAATAAACTTTCCAAAAGTGAGTATATTCATATGGTATCATGAATATAATACATCTTAACTATCCAAAAATTCTTCGCATTCACATTACGATCAAATTGACTTTCGCTACCATTTTCAATTGCATCACCCACTTTCTCCTACACATTAAAAGAAATTAATAATTAGATAGAAACTAAACATTGATCGTTCGTCAAGAAGAACAAAAACTATGATAACATATAGTAGCACCATATTTTGCATATTTTTCAGTGACATATAAATAAAAAATGAATAATGAGTACAATAAACAAAATATAGTAGTCCTATTTCACTCACCTAAACACTATCTCCATGATTCTCACTCCCTCATGTCACTATGAAATACTCTCACATATTTCTTCACCTCAATCTTATGTCATAGCCGAGACCAACTCGTTTTCACTTTATCAGGTAACCACCAAAATTTTCTTCATAAAAAAGATGGAGAGCTAACAGATAAGAGAATTTTTTTTTTTGGGTGGGGGGAGGGGGGGTTAAGAGTTAGAAGATAGAATAGTTGCAGCTTTGGCTCAACACAGAGAAGACAAATTTATCTTCTTCCACTTTGATTCTCACCACATAAAATAGTTGCAAATACAACTCCAATCAACCACCAAAATTGCTGCACAACTCTAGCCAAAAAGCCTACTAAAATGCAGCTTAAACATTCATGAAAGTGGCCACAAACTCTAGCGAAGCACCTCTAAACTTCAGCTCTAAATCAGCCCCAAAACGACCCCAATATATCAGTGAAAAACAGCCTAAAAGTGACCTTTTAACACCCAAAAAAGTGACCGAAAAACTCCATAAAAAATAAGGAAAACAACCTCTTTTTTCCACACAAAAGCAGCAACTCCAAAAGTTGAGTTCGTCGGCATCGAAAAACAGCCCCAGAAAATTCAGAAATAATGTGCAGAATCCAAAAATAGTGTGCAGAAATTCAGAAAACGCAGAAACACTCTGCAAATATGCAGAAATTGCCAAAATATTGTGCAGAAATGCTGAAATGTTGCGCAGAAAATGCAGAAATAATGTGCAGAATCCAAAAATAGTGTGCAGAAATTCAGAAAACGCAGAAATAATGTGCAAAAACGCAGAGATTGCCGAAATAATGTGCAGAAATGCTGAAACGTTGTGCAGAAAATGCAATAACACTGAGCAGAGTCGCAAAAATACTATGCAGACATGCTGAAACGTTGTGCAAAAATGCAGAAACACTGTGCAAAATCCAAAAATAGTGTGCAGAAATGCAGAAAACGCAGATTCACCGTGCAAAAACGCAAAAATTATCGAATTGATGTGCAGAAATGCTGAAACGCTATGCAGAAATGCAGTAACACTGTGCAGAGTCGCTGAAATACTATGCAGACATGCTGAAACACTGTACTAAAATGCAGAAAATGCAGAAACACTGTGCAGACGCCATAACGCACAAAAATATGTAATTTCTTATTTTCCTTTTGACCATTTCTCTACTTCTGTTCAATCACCTTCTCCTTTTTAATTTCATTCTCCTATACTTAAGTCAAATACCTATACAAGTTTGCATGAAAATGAGAACTCCACACTTTCTATATCTACTCTACCTTACAAAAATATAGATAATTTTCAGACATGACCTACTTCAACTTAGTTTTGTACAAGTCCACACATATGAATTGTGACCCCCACCTTCTAAATGACCACCCAAAATAGTAGGAATTCTCTATTTTAAACACAAATTTCACATGTAGGTGTCATATGTAGAAGAGTAAAAATTAGCTGGAGTAATACTTACTTTGTCAAGCACTAAATCACGTAATAGAAATTATCTAAAATATGTTTTGACCACATCTGATCAACTCCTTCTTGGCAACTTCATAGACAACTTTCAGTAGCACAGAAATAAATCTCACAATCTGCAATTTAAAAGAATATCGATAAGAACACAAAGATAAAGGCTGAACTGAGATTGTCAACATAATAATTTAGCAAAGCTGCAAAGATAATTGGACATATATGCTAAGATTCTCTATCCAGCTTCTATTTCACATACTAAAGCCTGTAAGAGAAGATAATATTACGAAGTATATAAATTTGAATATCTTTTTGACATGAAATTATTCAAATGCAACTTAATAATCACCGGTGAAGCATTCACAAATAGAATCTCTATGACCAACAAAATATCAAGAACGAGTTAAGCATCATGTTCTTTTTTCATGAAGTAAAAGAAGTTCACTAAAAAGAGTCAAGAGGATGCAAACAAAATTACAATTGAGAAAAGAATATGTTTGCTCATGGACAAAAGATAATCTAAAACTAAGGAGCAGTAATGCATCTGATGTTACAATTTGCTCATTTTTATTGTTTTAGTTAAACGGTATATTTTATCCGTTGCTTTAATGGAAGAGTATTAGCCCTTTGCACAACTCCACTAACTAGACACTCTTTTTTATTGTTTCAATTAAGCGGTATATTTTATCCATTGCTTTCATAGAAGGGTATTATCCCTTTGCACAACTCCACTAGCTGGATACTACGTATTAACAAGTTATTTTACATCAAACTTTTATTCTTGATTTTTTTCATTCTTAACTAGATGGCTTGTATAGGATGGAAACTTTTCTAGAAGCAACTAGGTCCAAAAAAATAAATGCTAAAAAGTTACAGTGTCAAATATTATTGAATGACTGAAAATTTAAACTCAAAAGCCGGTGTACGTATCATAGGTATTGTACAGGTCATACACACATCATTATGATAAGCTGCCATCTAACATCTTAAGGATTGTAAAAGAAGAAAAAAAGTGATAATCTAAAACTGGAGACTTTGAGATGACTTTCTGACTCCATGCCTTAAGCAAAACAAAGGAATAAAAAAGTAATAATCTTCATCCCACAAATAAAGTTATGGTGATCAGTGATCACCACCAATACAATACAATACATGAATTTATTGTAATTTTAATAGAAAAAACTAGATGATGATGCATTCAATTATTCTATATCCATTCGAGTTCTCTATAGAATTTATCTTCTTTTAAAGTGTACGTACAGTATTCAAGTGAAATTTGATCATAAAGAAGAAAGAAGGAAAGGAAGGTAAACTGATGAATAGCAGGTAGCCTCAATAACTTGTAATTAAACCTCAAAAATAAGAAATTAAACAAATAGTCACGGAAAATAGCAAACAAGAATCGAACAAGGCTTAATTAAAGCTACTTTTGATGAAAAAATCAAAAGCATGAAAGATGCAGTATAATACCTGTAGAATTCAAGAAAACAGAAATTGAAACCATCACTAATGAAATTCTTAGCAAAAAAGATTGGAGATGCAGCCAACCGACTAAGCGGACAAGAACAAAGATGAACTTTTGATATGCAAAGAGGGAGATGGGGGAAAGGAGGGAACAGTAGGACAATAGAAAATAAAGAGTATTCTCCTAACAAGAATAATAAACCTCCATCACAAACTAATAGAGGTTAACTTTAAAATTGACAGTCATCTTACACAAGATTTTTGAAGCGACTGCAAGCCCTAAATAACGAAATCTCCATTTGGATTTGATTTCCACATAATCCTGTGAAAATATTTCAACCCACTCTACTCTGCTTTTCTCAATTTGCTAAAAGATATAAGAAGTGCCCCAACTTTGCTTGTGGAATTTTGGGGAAGAAGAACGAGGAGATTTTCTTCTAGTGTGGATAAAACCTGAAAGATATATTTTAGGGAAATATTTTAGGGCGTAGGTTTTCAGCAAAATTTTAGAGGGGAAATTGTAGCGGGGACTCTTAGAAATTTTTTTAGAGCACGCTTATGTAAAGTAGCCTTTACAAATAATAACAAGCACACTCAAAAAGCATTGCGTCACATATGAATAAATGGTGCCAATAATTTTATGATTTGACAATACTTAAAAAGTGTAGTCTATAGTATTATTAGAAACGCTTTATAATCATTGCCTAATAAATCGTAGCAAAAAATTCTTTCCAAAGACATAAAGTGTTGTCGTACATATATATGGCCACGCTTTTCAAGCGTTGTAAACATCTAGTGTGGCCTTAGGCCAAATTTGTTGTAGTGGCCCCTCAGGCATAACATCACTCAGAATCAGTCCCTTAGCATACCTCACAATCACTCATAATCAGCCCCTCGGGCAACCTCACAATCACGCATACCTCCCAATCACCCGTCACTCGGCACTCGCACTCAGTAGGTACCACGCTCAATGGGGGTGTACATACTCTAGAGGGACTCCTACAGCCCAAGCGCTATAACAAGCCATCTCGTGGCATAATCAATCAGGCCCGCGACCTCTCATATATCATAAAATAATACAACATATTGTGGCGCGCAGCCCGATCCCATGATATCCTCACAACACAGGCCCTCAACCTCACTCAATCAGAAACCTCTCAAGCCACTTGGCCTATCAATAAAACAGGGTGCTCAGCCCAAAATATTATTTTTATGCATAAAATGGAGTAAATAAGACTGAGTTTCGAAATGAGCAAAACATAGCATGACTAAGTACAAATCTTAAATCAACACAGTGAGGAAATAGTAGTAAAAGGCCCCTAAGTGTCCAAACAACTTGGCACGAGACCCAAATACGGCATTCAGCCCAAAACATAGTAATACTTTCTAAACCAAAAAATAGCATGTAGTTTTCCAGTCAAATAGGCAACTTGATAGTTGCTACGGGACGGACCAAGTCGCATTCCCCAATGGGGCACGCCACACGCTCGTCATCTAGCATGTGCGCCACTCCAAAATAGTAAAACGATGTGAAATCCGAGGTTTCATACCCTCAAGATAAGATTTAAAATCATTACTTACCTCAAACCAGATGAAAATCTACTCCGCGATCAAAGGAGGAAAGGCTTAGGGTGGATACCTAGGCACCTAGAGAGGAGGAAGGGTGTAGTAATCGACGAAATGCCACCCGCTAAGAAAACGGTAAATAAGACAAGCGATCAAGCTGGCAAGTCAGGGATACATGATGGATTTTTCCCTTGCTTCGAGGAGGTTATATAATAGTAACAGAAGGAGACAGGTATAGAATAGAAGTCCGCCCCAGTCACTAAACCTAGCTCACCAAGCCTTAGGAGTGCTCCGCCGTGGCTTGCGGCTCGACTCGACATCAAATCGCCCCAAATCTATTCAAAATTAGATTCATATCATCGATAAATTCTAAAGGAACAAACCCCACGCGAAATAATCAAATTTCATAAAACAATCCCGAAATATGCAAAACCCGACCCCCAGGCCCACGTCTCAAAATCCGAAAAAAATTACAAAATTAAAAGATCCTTTCACTCCCGAGTCTATCCATATGAAAACCATCAAAATCCGACAACAAATGGCCTCTCAAATCCTCACATGAAGCTCTCTAATTTCAAGCCCTAATCCCCCAAATTTCTTCCCAAATTTCCCCAATATCATGATTAAACAGTAGGAAAAATCATCACAAACATAAGAAATGAAGCCCAAGTAACTTACCCAGCTGATAACCTTCGATTCCTCTTGAAAATCACTGCCCAAAGCTCCAAACTCGCCCAAATATGGTGAAGAGTGGGTAAGAATTCGCGAAGGGAACCATTTATACCTTCTTCCCAGCACTTTCCACTTCTGTGGACATTATCTCGCACCTGCGGGCCGCTTCTCCACCCAAACGTCTGCACCTATGGAAATGACTTAAGTCCTTAGGCGCCGTACCTGCGCCCCAGGTCTCGCACTTACGGGCTCACAGATGCGGTCCAGACCTCCGCTTCTACGGTACCTTTTCTGCTTCTGCGGCTCGCACCTGCGGTCCGCAATCCGCAGGTGTGGTTATGACAGAAAACAGCAGCTACAACTGCTCAAACCAAGTTCCAATCTTTCCGTTAACCATCTGAATTATCCCGAGGCCCTCGGGACCTCAACCGAAAATTCTAACAAGTCATATACCACTATTCAAACTTATTCCAACCTTCGAAACACTCAAAACAACATCAAAACATCAAATCAACTCGAAGTTCAAGCCTAAGGATTTCTAAACTTCAGAAATTCGCCAACAATGCCGAAAGCAACCAAACCATGTACGAATGACCTAAAAATTTGTACACACATCACAAACGACACTACGATCTTATTCCAACTTTCGGAATTCCATTCCGACACCGACAGCTAATTTTCCACTGCCGCCCGAAAATCGCCAAAAATCCTATTTCGCCAATTCAAGCCTAATTCTACCACGGACTTCCGAATAACATAGCGAACACACTCATAAGTCCCAAATCACCTAACGAAGCTATCTGAATCATAAAAATTCAAATTCCAAAATCATTTACCTATAAGTCAACTTTCGTTGACTTTTCCAACTAATTAACCAACTTAAGAGACTAAGTGTCTCATTTCTCTCCAAAAATCACTCCGAACCCGAGCCATCCAACCTAACACAACATCATAGAGATGAACCATATATAATGAAGCAGAAACAGGGAAACAAGGCTAAAACTCTCAGAACGACTGATCGGGACGTTACATTCTCCCCCACTTAAACATACGTTCATCCTCGAACGTGCCCCGAGTTGTTCCAAAATACAATAAAAATTGTCGTTTAACCTACCATGCACATACCCGGGATGATCCCACGTCACCCTATCCCATATAGGTCCAATAGCACAACCTAGCTGAAATTTCGCAGTCCAACCTAACCAATAAACCTTAGAACCAATTTCCACTTCTGAAATAATTTATAGGATCAAAATCCCACAACTACAAACTGAATAAGTCTGAACATGTTGTTTCAAGACATATCCGCAACCCAAGATGTAATCACATGATATACCACATGACTCAAACACTCATAGCGATAACTCCTAATCACAATAGCTGCTCAATAACCCAATACCGGTAAATAACCTCTTATCAAGCAAAGCCTCATTCTAACACTTTCATATATTGCCAGTGATGGAAGAAACACGTAGAAACTAGTAACCATTCGTCGGATCAGCCAGTCATGGAACTCCCCCTTCTTCGACAGGAACTATAGCAGATTTCTAAGCCGACTTTCGATATTATCCTTCCAACCATGTTGTAGTCACTTCTGATAGTATTTATTCTAGGTCCAATGACCTTTTCTCATCCAACACGACCACTTTAATGAATGTCACATCAATACAATCCAAAGCCATAACCTGTGCAACTCGTGCACCCAATAGAAACATCCCAAACTCACTCAAATCATAGAAAAGATTCACACGAGATGATTGTCCCGCCAGCTTAACTAGTACCATCACAACCCCATGCTAAGAGCCCGGCACACATCGTAGAACCAAAACACACGAATCCGACACCAAGGATCATACCTCTACATAACTCCACTACAATGCGTGATCACATCCAAACGCTGGTCCACACAAAATACTTCAAACCGCCTTGCCCAAAATCAATAACCATGTGCAATTCGACATCAAGTACTCAAAGTCCATTGCCATAACCACAGGGAATCGGACGATACCATGCCACACGAACCCAAAGAACATAACCAATACGTCTCAATCCCGCAATACCCAATTACTTACCTTACTCAAATCCCGCTATAAAGCCCAAATATATCCGCACCATATGTGTATATAACCAACAATCACAACTCCTCGCAACACCGAAGGGTAACTCATAGATCACTCCAGAACACAAATAACTCAATGACAATCGAATGGTACATCCCTCAACAATAGCAATTCGGAGTCAAAAATTTTGACCCGATGCAGAACACACACCCATACTGAGCCTACCAATGAACCCTAAATCAACTTTGGTCACCCGCAACAGATAGATAACTCTCCGAAAGTTCAAAATGACTGAATCATGGCACATACTAACATCTGACTAGCTTTGCTCGCATCTTCACAGTCCACAACCACAAAATAACATGTTTATGAGAACTCTTAGTCTCGAAGTCCATGAAGCGCACGAATCACCATATCTGATCCCAACTCCACCTCTCAAATACATAACACACCTCTAATACTCAATCATTCCACGAGGGATACCCCTATAATTCTTCTGTTCCATCAAGCAAACTTGAATATCAGCAGTCGATCCAACAAGAGAGCGCAGCAATACCAATGAAGCACCCTTAACTCAAACACATTGCGCTTTCTAAAATGTATACCCTCATCAAGACACACCAATTAGTGATATCATTTACCTAGTCATCTGAAACTGCACATGTTGCCTAAGAATTTATGACCTTCCTTCCAGAACTGAACTGTGACCTTACACATGCAAATCTCAACCCTACACAACATACCGCATACACCATGCCATCCTATGATAAATATGAGAACTTCATAATCCCTTCCGAGCCACAAGCAACTACGTACCCAACTAGCCAAGAACTTTCCATTTGATCCCATCTAGAAGCAAAATCACTATGCATCACATGCTCCTCACGCCAGTAGAAAATATACATCTCTAACCGTGGTAGAAACCATCAAGAACTCTCGGAATCCCATTTGTACGACCCCAAACTGTCGGGACTGAATCCTTCTGACTCAACCAAAGCTGCAGGTCACCAAAACCCAAGAGCATTGCCAAGAAACAACTGTAAAATCTCATTACCTCATAAACACCCAAAGAATTAATCATATCCCTTACCATGCCGATCTGACCTACTACCACGTTGTCCTATTTATCCAAGTTCCTTCTGACTTACCTTCGAATTGATATTTCTCCTTGCCATAATATCGCAATTCTCAACCCAGAGTCACCACACGAGACCAAGCACAAAACCATACCATCTAAGGCTCATAAGCCATTGAATACTCTCTCAAATATCCCAAAAAGCACCACATTCAAAATACTTACCCTAAAGAGACTTCTTGCGAATCTAAAGCCATTACCCTCACCTTCTTGATACTGATATGTAAAATCCATGATAATGTAGAAATGCCACAAGTCTTGACACCCTCCAACGTAGATCTCAATTAAACTGATCAAATAGACCGAACGACCTAGGCACATTTGCACACCAACATAGGAAGTAATCCACACTTCGAAGCAACCAAGTAAATTCCAAAACTCCGCACACACTACACCCTTTACAATTACAACTCAATCATTCAATAAAACTCATTTACCCATAGAGCACATTACAACCTGTATCCAAAAATTTCCATTACTTGAGTCATCCCCGATCTCAACCCTTGTAAGCCACAACTGATTTGCCAGTATACCTCAAACTGAAACTGATACGACACTTAGCCGCGCAACCAACTTATCAATAGCAGATCCCCCACCTATCCCAAATACATAGATCAGGGCAACCAATAACTCACAATGCACATATTCTATCACCGCTACAATACCGTAGTGAGATTCAACTGAATCCTCTATAAGCTCAAATAACACCAACTATCTAACGTCTCAAATCATCTGCATATCTCACATTCACCATTGTAATAGTCATGCCAACTTCCACAAGCGATCTAAACTCAAATTGCAACGTATATCATTTACTGGTAAGGGAGGACTTGTTACAAAACCACATAAGCATCACACAACCATCGGTACATCCCGCGTGAGATGACCCCGCCTGCTTAGCCTCAATGTGATAACTCTCTATAACCTTCCTAAAATCATAGTTATTACATAATCACTTTACCGTCCTGCATATAAACACAACCAACGCCTACCCTCGAGGCGCCACAATACGCGGTATAAGAACCTGAAGCTGATGGCAGAACTAACACTGGAGTTGTGGTCAAAGCAATCTTGAGCTTCTGGAAGCTCTCTCCACACTCGTCTAACCACTTGGGTACTCTCACTCACTAGACACCACGTGCCCCAAGAATGCTACTGAACTGAGCCCAAATTCACACTTAGAGAACTTTTCATAAAGCTTCTCCTCCCTGAATCTCTATAACACCATCCTCGAATGCTGAGTATGCTCCTCCTGTCTACGTGGGTACGCTAGGATGCCATCAATGAATACAATAATGAAGGAGTACGAATACGGCTGGAATACACCGTTATTCAAATACATGAACGCTACTGAGGCATTAGTCAGCCCAGCAGACATCACCAGGGACTCATAACACAACAGAAAGATCCACTTCACTCCACAACTAAACTACATGAGAAGTCCTTCAATACACTCGCAACTCAAGGCCATATGCCTGCTCAAGACAGAAGTACTATATCTCCATCCAATCCTTTTGTCACAATCAAACAATCTGAACACCTTTCACCATCGAATCACACTCACCACTTAGTCATCCATTCACAAAACCCCACCAAATAAGGACACAAAAAGACATATAACTCCCAAATGCATGTGCTCACACAATAGAAATCTCGGCACTCAACCCACAGACAAAACCCAGCCTCAAGTCCTCCAGACTGGCCCACATCAACACAAAAAAATAACATCTCGCCTCTCGTTAAGGGGCTCACAAGCCGTTGATGCACAGCTGATACCGAGCGCTCATGCGCGCATAAGAATACATGAAAGGAATTCAAAGAGTTACGCCTTTGGCTGGATGAATGGGTATGGCTGGATGAATGGGTTCACACGACAAGAATTCAAGGATGTGAGATTTTTCCTAAGGTTTCTGCAGCCTCTCGAAGATAAGTACAGACGTCTTCGTACCGATCCGCAAGACTCTACTAAACCTGCTCATGAGTGGTGAGTCCTATATAACCTAGGCTCTTATACCAACTTGTCACGACCCCAAAATCCCCTGGCCGTGATGGCGCCTATCGTGGTACTAGGCTAGAAAATTTACTACTTATAGCAAAAAGGAACTTTTCAATTAATTCAATATTAATCTAATATTTCATAAAAATTACAATTAAGCGTTTCGAAACAAACAAGGTTATACCAAACATTAAATACAACCCAAAATCTTGGAGTCACTAGTTATGAGTAACTAAACTAAATATACAAGTTTGGGAAAATATAAATATTATAAAAGTAGAAAAGGAGAATGGCAAGGTTGCGGACGCCGTGCAGCTACACGATCTCCGAAACACACTGAGACAGGGAAGACCAACTCTCACTTAGACTCTCTAGAACCTGAATCTGCACACAAGGTGCAAGGAGTAATGTGAGTACGCCAACTCAGTAAATAATAAATGTAAATAAGGTATGAGCAGTAAGAAACACATAAGTACGAGTTATAAATTCACAATAAGTACATATCTTCATTCCAATAGTATATATGTCAAATCATCACGCTTAAAAGCCGATTTCAGTAAAAATCATTTGAAATAATTTTCCAACAGTTTCAACAGAAATTCAATAAGTTTAGAGTAAAAGTGATAAAAATCATAAACAACCTCTCGGGCAAAAGAAAACATGTATCATAAACCGTCCCTCGGGCATAACATCACTCAGAATCAGTCCCTCAGCATACCTCACAATCACTCATAATCAGCCCCTCAAGCAACCTCACAGCCACTCATGCCTCCCAATCACTCGGCACTCGGCACTCGCACTCAGTAGGTACCTGCGCTCACCGGGAGTGTACATACTCTAGAGGGGATCCTACAGCCCAAGCGCTATAACAAGCCATATCGTGGCATAATCAATCAGGCTCGCGGCCTCTCATATATCATAAAACTAAAACACACTGCGGCGCGTAACCCGATCCCATGATATCCTCACAACACAGGCCCTCAGCCTCTCTCAGTCAGAAACCTCTCAAGCAACTCGGGCTATCAATAAAACGGGGTGCTCAGCCCAAAATATCATTTTTATGCATCCAATGGAGTAAATAAGACTGAGCTTTGAAATGAGTAAAACATAGCACGACTAAGTACAAATCTTAAATCAACACAGTGAGGAAATAGTAGTAAAAGGCCCCTAAGGGTCCAAATAACTTGGCACGAGGCCCAAATACGACATTCAGCCCAAAACATAGTAATACTTTATAAACCACAAAATAGCATGTAATTTTCCAGTCAAATACGCAACTTTATAATCGCTACGGGACGGACCAAGTCACAATCCCCAACGGTGCACACCACACGCTCGTCATCTAGCATTTGCGCCACTCCAAAATAGTGAAACGATGTGAAATCCGGGGTTTCATACCCTCAGGACAAGATTTACAATCATTACTTACCTCAAACCGAATGAAAATCTACTCCGCGATGCCCTTGCCGCTCGACTCGGCCTCAAATTGCCCCAAATCTATTCAAATTTAGATTCACATCATCAATATACGCTAAAAGAACAAAACCCACGCGAAAATAATCAAATTTCATAAAAAATCCCGAAATTGGTCAAACCCGACCCCCAAGCCTACGTCTCGGAATCCGATAAAAATTACAGAACTAAAAACTCCTTTCACTCCCGAGTCTATACATACGAAAACCATCAAAATCCGATGACAAATGGCCTCTCAAATCCTCACATGAAGCTCTCTAATTTCAAGCCCTAATCCCCCAAATTTCTTCCCTAATTTCCACCAATATCATGATTAAACAATAGGAAAAATCATCACAAACACAAGAAATGAAGCCCAAGTAACTTACCCAGCTGATAACCTTCGATTCCTCTTGCAAATCACTGCCCAAAGCTCAAAACTCGCCCAAAAATGGTGAAGAGTGGGTGAATATTTGCGAAGGGAACCTTTTATACCTTCTGCCTAGTGTTTTCCGCTTTTGCAGACATTATCTCGCACCTGCGGGCCGCTTCTGCACCCAAAAGTCCGCACCTGCGGAAATGACTTAAGTCCTCAGGCGCCGCACTTGCGCCCCAAGTCTCGCACCTGCGAGCTCGCAAATGCGGTCCAGACCTCTGCTCTTGTGACCAATGCTGCTTCTGCGGTACCTTTTCTGCTTTTGCAGCTCGCACCTACAGTCCCCAATCCGCAGGTGCGGTTATGACAGAAAACAGCAGCTACAGCTACCCAAACCAAATTCCAATCTTTCCGTTAACCATCCAAATTCATCTCGAGGCCTTCGGGACCTCAACCAAAAGTGCCAACAAGTCATATACCACTATTCAAACTTATTCCAACCTTCCGAACACTCAGAACAACATCAAAACATCAAATCAACCCGAAGTTCAAGCCTAAGGATTTCTAAACTTTCGAAATTCGCCAACGATGCCGAAACCAACCAAACCATGTACGAATGACCTAAAAATTTGCAAACACATCTAAAACGACACTACAAACCTATTCCAACTTCCAGAATTCCATTCTGACCCCGATAGCCAATTTTCCACTGCCGGCCAGAAATCGCCAAATATCTTATTCCGCCAATTCAAGCCTAATTCTACCACGGACCTCCGAATAAGATTCCGAACACACTCCTAAGTTCTAAATCACCTAACGAAGCTATCTGAACCATAAAACCCAATTCCAAGATCATTTACCTATAAGTCAACTTCCGGTTGACTTTTCCAACTAATTAACCAACTTAAGAGATTAAGTGTCTCATTTCTCTCCAAAAATTACTCCAAACCAAAGCCAACCGACCTAACACAACATCATAGAGCTAAACCACATATAATGGAGCAGAAATAGGGCAAACGGGGCTAAAACTCTCAGAACGACCAATCGGGTCGTTACACCATATTTGTGTTTCTTCGCTAGTGGTCACACGTTTATGGAATTACTTAGTTAATGCCTAATTTTGGCAAGTACAATCTCAATATCATACTGAAAATCAACCACAATTTTGGAGATTTGGACCATATTTCGTCCATAGACATGAAGGAAAGCCTGATTTTTCATGCAAGTTGGCCGATTCTGAGTTTTAAACCCTAACTAGGGTTTGGAGTTTGATTTATTTCCTTTTCGGTTACTTTACTGACTTGCATGCGAGATTTTACTACTTTTGTTCATGTTTACTTGATTTCTTTTCTTGTTTATTTTCCTAATTCTACTACTATATAACCTCTCCCCTAATTCCCTTTGAAAAAAGGGGGAATCACTGAAAATTACTACTACTCTCTTATTCTCTCACTCTATACTATTCTGAAATTTGAGACCTTGGCCGGCTGAAAGCAAAGGCCACCAGAAATTCGATTGTTGCTCTTTCTCGGTGCGAGCAAAACTCAGGTTTTCATGCACCAACAATATGGCGGAGTATGAGGCCTGCATCTTAGGACTCTGGTTGGCCATTAACATGAATGTTCAGTAGTTGTTGGTAATCAGAGATTCAGATCTTTTGGTGCACCAGGTTCTAGGGGAACGGGCTACAAAGAACACCAAAATATTGCCATATTTCCACTGTGTACAAGAGTTTTACAAAAGGTTCACAAAGATAGAATTCAAACATGTTCCGAGGATTCAGAATGAGTTTGCAGATGCATTAGCCACTTTATCTTCCATGATACAACACCAAGACAAGAATTTCATCAATCCTATCTCAATAGGAATTTATAAGCAGCCAGCTTACTGTGCCCATGTTGAAGAAGAGATAGACGGAAATCCGTGATTCCACGACATCAAGGAATACTTGGCAAAGGGAGAATATCCAGAGCACACTACCCCTCAGAAACGCACACTTCGAAGGTTAGCCAACCATTTCTTTCAAAGCGGAGGAATTTTGTATAGAAGGACTCCATACCTGGGATTATTACGGTGTGTCGATGCCAATGAGACATCCAGATTGCTCGTGTAAATTCATTCAAGAACCTGTGGACCGCACATGAATGGGTTCACCCTAGCCAAAAAGATACTAAGAGCGGGGTATTTTTGGAAGACTATGGAAACAGACTGCATCAAAGATGTTTAGAAGTGCCACCAATGTTAGATACATGCTGACATGATACGAGTACCACCTAATGAACTCAACGCAACAAGTTTGCCCTTGCCTTTCTCGGCTTGGGCTATGGATGTCATCAACCCGATCGAACCCGGTGCTTCAAATGGGCATAGATTCATTCTAGTGGCCATAGACTACTTCACAAAATGGGTTGAAGTTGCATATTATAAAGTTGTAACTTAGAAGGTCGTAACAAATTTTGTTCGAGATCGCATTGTTTGTCGGTTTGGAGTACCGGAGTCAATCATCACTGATAACACCGCCAATCTCAACAGTGATCTGCTGAAGGCCATGTGTGAAACCTTCAAGATCAAGCATAAGAACTCCACAACATACAGACTGCAAATAAACGGAGCCGTAGAAGCCGCTAACAAGAACATCAAGAAGATATTGAGGAAATGGTAGATAATCACAGACAATGGCACGAGAAGATGCCATTTTCTCTACTCCGATATCGTACCACAGTTCGCACATCAGCTGCGGTAATGCCCTACCTATTGGTTTATGGTACTAAAGCGGTTATTCTTGTCGAAGCAGAAATCCCTTCTTTAAGAATTATACAAGAAGCTGAGCTTAGCGATGCAGAATGGGTACAATGCCGCTACGAACAACTAGCTCTCATTGATGGGAAGAGAATAAATGCAGTATGTTACGGTCAACTCTACCTGAATAGAATGGAAAGAGCTTTCAAAAAAAAAGTCAGACGAATGCAAATCACACCGGGGCAATTGGTGCTAAAGCAGATATTTCCACATCAGGATGAAGCTAAGGTGAAGTTCTCACCCAACTAGAAAGGTCCCTACATGGTTCATCGAGTACTAATAGTAGGAGCACTTATACTTGCAGAAATGGACGGAGAGATTTGGCCAAAACCTATCAATTTAGAATCAGTCAAGAGATATTATGTTTAAGATTGTTTGCATTTTTACTCTTGATGTAACTGAACTACGCTTGACCTAATTTCCGTTTAAGAGGGCATACGTAGGGAGCCCTGTGGGTTCGGTCACGTCTTAATAAAATCTTCATTTTTCCATGATCAGAAACTAGGGCAAGATCGCAAGTTCAACCGACTTCATCATGTATGGAAAAGCCAGAGAATGTGTTGTCATAAGTATGCTCTTAAACTATGGCAGAATTTTGAGGAGGACCCTCAAAATTCTAAAGTAGGAGGTTGCAGTGTCTCTAAATGCATCAGAGTCGCCGGTTCATCTAAATTATTTGATCTCATGCACTATCATATATTTCAAACAACTATATTTTTTCAAATAATTTGTCAAATGCATACATATTTTTCGAAAACTTTGTTTCTATGATAGCCAGATGTTACCCAGGGTTACTCAAGCAGGACCTCAAGGAAAGAGTGAAGGCAAAGCAAGGAGTCAAGAGCACGAACAAATCTTCCCCCGCAAAACTCACAATTTTTCTATGAATGCAGGCACGATAAACACAACAGTAATATTCGCAAATACATACGCACAACAAATCACTACCTTCATGATGACAAGTTGGCAAAAGCAAACACATCTAGCTAAGAAATACTTCACTCTCTCAGCCACTCATTGCTTTTATTACATAAGGCTAAACACTGCCTTTCTTTGCATGAGACTAAGCATTGTCTCCATTTCTTGCATGAGGCTAAGCATTGCCTCCGTAATTGCATAAGGCTAAGAATTTTCTTTACTTACATAAGACTAAGCATGAGGCAAAGCAGTGCCTCTGTTGTCATGCCCCAAAACCTAGGAGCGTAGCCGACGCTCAACCGAGTAAACCTGACTGAGCAAGCATGTTAGATTTCATTCTACCCAAATTCATCTTTGAATAAAGAGGATATGTACTCCATTGATCATATTCTGAAAATATTTCATTAACAACTTCCATTTTGTTTTCATTAGCAGTTTCAACCATAATATCCAAAACATTACAATTTTTATAGATATGATGAAAAACATGTTTGCCAAATACCAATATTTCTAAATCAATTCTCAATATCAAACACCACCCGCAACCTGTCTACGGAGCCTCTAAATAAAACTGAGAGTAATATGGAAATGCCGGCAACAAGTCTCCGGCTATACCTCAAAACACAAAGTACATGATAAACAAATGATACATGACCCCGAAATGAAGCGGGGATCACCAAGTTAGCTGAAAAGAGCGTATCGCTATCACTGATCACTGTCTCCTACTGTGGAACCACCTGCATCCATTAAAGATGCAGTGCCCCCGGCAAAAAAAACGTTAGTGCTTTCGAATAGTACTAGTATGTAAAGCTAAAAGTCCTCTTTCAAAATAGAATAACCATGTAAGAAAAAGAAGGCCATAGAAACAACAAGTCACAATCAATAATATCCAAACCCAATTGAAACATAACAATTTTAAAAATACGATAGTAATACATATTTTTAGTTGGGAGATCTTTAGTACCGATAATACAACAAGTCACGATACCACTATTCACTATGCCACCGCACTCTTGGCACAGAGTCCGACCACGGATCGATTGGCTAAGCCACCTTATTTGAAGGCATCAACCACAATAACATTTTATATCATAGATTTATATCACAATTTCAAGCACAATCACTACCATGTGTGCGGCATGGCGTCCGATCACGGCCCTATCGGCTAAGCCATCTCACCACAATGTCGTGTGTTTCGGCATCATCCACTTTCACCAATAATCTCATTCCAACTGAGGGGAATAATTTCATCACATCAATCTCATCCCAAATAAAGGGAATATTCACAATTCACTCCTACACCGGCACGTGTAGTTTCGGGGTTAGGTTATTTCAGCCTACCCTTCCTCGGTGACTATCGATTATCCCAATAATATATATTTTTTATATTGATTTGAACACAAAGGAAACATAAAAATACAAATTTACTCACCTAAACATCTTTCACATGGTATAAATCTTCCTGAGTATTTTCAACCACTCACAACTACAATATTTCCTTGGCTCTGTTCGCCATTCACAAGATTCTTTATTCATGGCACAGTGCCCATATTTCATATTCATCACTTTCACTCCTTTTAATTTCAAGGTTCATCACCAATTACCAGCATATAGAGTATTTCAGAAATCATATACCTCAAGTTCATTAGTAATGGGACTTTAAGCACAAAGGATTCTTCCCAAATGAGGGTACATACCAACCAACAATAGAAACACGCATCAAAGTAATAAACAAGAAAATACACCAATTATTCTTGAATTACTCTTTTTCAATCACAACAATGTATAATTCAAATACCAGAGTATGTAAGAACTCGAATCATATTGGATGTATTTATACGGTAATGCATTATCTAAAACAGCCACTTATGGGCATAAATTGAGTATAAGAGACTTTAGGCAAATTCTACTTTTAGAAGTCATTTTAAAACAGTTGAGTCGAGGCTTATTTCATAATCTGTTTCACATTTTCTCATTTCATTGGCATCACTAATCTCAATCATAACTTAATTTCTCGATACGTTGGCCACACTCTATTTTAAAACATCTTTATAGATTATCAAAAGCAAGACGCGCTCAATCAAGACATTTGGTACACATAGGAGCATTAAGCACATCGAATTTTCTTTACCCAATTGGTATACTATTTTTCATTTAAATTACGACTCAAAACCATACCATTTTAATAAACAAACCATACTTTGAACATCTAGCTTTCGATACAAGGCTCATTTGGAATAATCAAGTTTGTAAGTTTATAGGGGATAACTCGTAATGTAGAAATTAGGGATTTTGGGCTAATCGTACTTAAACTTACAGAAACATTATGGAATACAATTCCGAGAGAGGAAGTTTAGCCAACATACCTCGCTTTGACCTTTCCTTAAATTACTACAATATTCCGGAAATTCTAGCAATCCCAATCTATTTTGAGACATAACAAAATAGAACCATAATTAGGAAGATATTCATGGTCTCAGCTCATTTGAGCATTTTATCAAACACTGGGTGTGCAAATTTGGCTACAAGGTTCTTCTACAAGATTTCCTTCATTCCACAACCCAATCTTACTTATTTGAGCTCAACAATTCTCACAAACCTTACTGGTACATATAAGTATACATAATACTCTCACACCCAAGAATCATACTTCTCATGACCTACTTTTAATTAAAATCCCGAAATTTAGGGCTAGGGAATAGAATCTTACCTATTAGATGAAGATCTTGTGAAATCTTCAAGCCTTGAGCAAGAATTGATAAACAAATAGCTAGATCTTCTCTTTCTCTCTCTAAGATAGCTCTCTCCTCTCTCTACAAAATCACATTTTACCTTCTAAAATGACCCCCCCCCCCCCCCACGCCTTTCTTAAAAATTCCCCCCCCCAAGGCCTTATATCAAAATTGGATTGGATATGAAAATTTCCAAATATGACCGCTGAGGTCAATTATGTGGTGCAATTATGCTATAGCATAATCGTTTTGTGGACAGTAAATTTGCAGCAAAATCAATTATGCGACAACATAATAGTTTGTCCGTCTCTGCTCCACTTTGCGATGCTTATGCGGTTCGCGGAACTGTTTTGTGGTCGCAAAAATTGATTGCAGATCCAGCCTCTGGTAATTTGATCATTTTTTTAGGAGTGTCTAAATGACGAACGTTTTGAAGCGTTAGAAACTAGACTCGAAGATCTTTCATTTGATAGTTTGTTCATCACATAAAACTTTATATATATTTAGATATGCTCGTCCAAAGTGTGGACTTGTGCAAACTCATTTGGAATTTTAGCCTATTATGTAATTTTCCAATTTGACTTTGACTTAGGCCTCTCCTTAGACCCCACATTACTTATTATATGACTTATACATTTATTACCATATCCAATTGATGTCCATCACATTAATAGCACATAAAATATTATAATTAGCCTACTTGGCACCACGAAATCCTAAATTACTTAGCGTAATTTTTTGGTACATTCTCCCTCGCTTAGGATCATTCGTCCTCGAATGAGAAGTAGAGTCTGCCCCAAACACGTAACATAATATATCTCTTTTCTCACCTACCTCATGTCCCTAAATTTTGACTGACTCCCAAAATTTTTAGAAATTTCGGCAGCGTCTCCTTTTTAACTAGGCCTATCCACCTACTAGAGAACCGCCAAAACCATCCTAACAACACATCCACAACTCGGCAAAGCACCACAATGTATATATCAATAACACTAATCTCAGCATTACAAGCACTACATTATCATAATGATACCTGGACATGGACTACACATTTTTAAATCATAACACCTAGAAGGTACCTTTCAAATCAAAAGCAATTGCTATACAATCAAGCAAAAATATTTTCCTTGCACAACACTCTCGGCCTTCAAGGTGGCCTCTTAGACTTACAGACTTTGCCATAACACATTCACGGAAACAATCTCAACTCCCAAACTTACCTAACAAGGATGAGAAATAGATACCCCTCATAGGCCAACTATCCATTAACATCACCTTCAGTAGTTTCCACAGGGAATTATACACAAAGTATATCCAACTACCTTCTTAGACATAGGCACATGAAAACACAGGGTATATGGGGAACAACAATGGGAAGACACCATACTCATAGTGCGGCCTAATGTGAACTACACTTATTTCACCTTCATTATCAATTCACATAACATCTTCAAGGAGAAAATATTAAGAATAACTCGTTCACCCTCCTCAACTAAATCTCTACGCAAATACCCACACTAGACCTTTGATGACCTTAAACAATTACTCCAAGATGTGCTATCATAAATTGACCATAAAATTACCTATCGAATATATGTGATCACAGGGTGATGCTTCCTCTTTGACATGTTTGAACCTTTAATCCCCAATGATTTAATACAATGAGGAACAACGGAGTTCAAGATTAGGCTGGAATTATTCAGGAATCCATTAATGCATTGAGCAGAGTATTTCATGAGGTTATATGCTAAGGGACACGAAGATTACTACTAACAATGTTGACATGGTTAATCATTATGACGACATCAATTATTAGACAAATGAGGAATAGAGGTAACTAGCACACATTGATAATGTGGGAACCATGTAGGTGATCCTGAGATCTAAAAGGAGTGGGTCTTTCTAGACATGAGATACATGGGAGGCATGATCAGGAGGATGAAGACGTTAGCATAAGTTAGTCTTGGGAGGCGACGAGTTATGCAAGGGACAGTAACAACTGTTCCTTTCCATTATGTGTTGCCTGACAATAGTAAGCTCTAAGGAGAAGTGGTCAAGTATGTTACATCGATTGCCTCCTTGAGGGTAAGGAAAATCAGTTTAGCTCAAAATGGGAAGATTCTTGCAACATGGATGTGATAGAGATTTCAAAAAAAAATACATGAAGTTGAATTACACTCCTAACATTAACTGACACCAGGAATCTATGCCACGAGCCCATGAGGATGAAAAAAAAAGTTAAACACTTATGAGATTATCATAACTCAAACAGCTTAACCTTTCCCGATAATTGATCCTATATGAGATAACTAAAGATACGACAACTTTTCTTCCAAATCAGTATGCTCATGATATGTGCAAAATTTTGAAAGCATCTAATCTCAACCTTTCACGAGTGAAACCACATAGCTAGGACATCTTAATATTGGGATGAAATCATGTATTGGTTAGAGGGGTTCTAATGGTTAACATGATGCTCCGGGGAGAAAGACAAGTAAAACTCCTATCCACCCAGTGAGGTGGTATGCCAAGGATAGCGAAACTCCCTGCACATGACAATGACATAGTCAATGATTCTATAAGTCGAGTGTGTAAAGACAACGGAACCCAATGAGACAGTATAAAATAATCATGGAAGGTTTGCAGATATTCTTAATGAGTTCTCCATGGAGTTTGACTTGAGAAGTACCCAGATGCTAATGAAAGACAAGAAAACATGAGAAGAAGTCGTTGTGATATGATAACCCCCAAAGGTGCATTTGGTCTTGACGGAGAGCCTATTAAGGGTCCTTATGAGAAAGGAAGTGTTATAGTGACACATAGAAGGACACGTTCTCTCACAGTTATCTAACAAGTGGTGGGAAACTAGCACAACGAATTCACTAACTAAGGAACACAATTAACACATGTTGTGGAGGTATAAAGAGAAAATAAACATTTGTTATGATCCGGGCATGCTTCTGCTATATTAACTCCCAAACTGCAATACAGGACAACGTCATGGGCAACCACAATACTAGGAACAAAGTGAGCTACTTACTGTGGAATGATCTAAGTGGACATGAAAGCATACTGAGATAGGGAAAAAAAAGATCTTCCTGTAACGGATTTGTAAAAACCTCAAATTTCTCAGAAATTTTATTCGGACAAGCGACCACTTCAATCGACATGTACAACTATGATAGGAGCTGAGATATGCCCTCATGCTACTAGACAGTGAAAAGGTTTCATGATGATACTCGCAAGAGAGTAGAATGGTTGTTCAAACCATAGAAGCCATATACACAAGCGATAAAAGAGTGACTCGAGAAGGTCGCAACACTGGAATGCTTTACATGGAACTTGACACCACATAGGTAAACTTTACGACGGTGCATGCATAGGCACAAGTGAGCAGATGTTGTCCATTTAAATAAAAAGATTCTGTAAGAAATTCATCAGGTATAGTCCCTTTGTTGAGAATTTAGGAAAGCAAGTGGGAAGTCTTAATCCTAGAGTTATAACTAAATTCAAGGATATAATTATAGAGCTCAATCCCATAAGAGGTTGTAAATAAGAGAATTTGTGATAGAGTGGATTCACGAATAATGTGTCTTGTTCAAAGAGTAGGTACATGCAATGTTTTGTGATTCAACATCTTGTTAAGATTGTGTTTATGAGAACTCTTCGATATGGGTTCACATATACAACAAGGAAAAATCGTGCGGTGTCCATAACGATATAGCAAGGAGTGACTTACTTGGTAACTTTAGATTGGTGGGGCAGTGCCTTAACTGATGCCCTCTGACTCCACATCTGTAACATACATTGGTACCATACTGACATACCACATGATCTGGTGGTGCAGTGACATTAATAAGAACAAGGGTACTCCCCTTAGCAACAAGTTCTACCAACCCCCCCTCCCCCGGCTCGATACATTCTCCTAACAAACCCTTGGGCAATCTCCTGGGGATTCAATGGTGGGGTCATTCCCTCCTTACTGCTTCAAACTCGTGGATTATAGTATCAAGATTACTCATCTTGACAATAAGACATAGCGAGGAAATTATCTCCCTATCTTGAGCTCTACTGCATGATCTAGAGTATCAAAGAAGGGTAAAAGTTCCTAAATGTCCAAATAGCCTCCAACTTATAGATGTGGTAGACAACACACTAATAATAAGGACTCTACTAGACATGGATCTGAGACATCCTAGGACACTTTAAAACCTTAAGCTCTAATACCAAGTTTGTCAAGCCCCAAAATCGAGGAGCGCGACCGGCGCTCAACCGAGTAAATCCGACTTAGCAAGCCTGTTAGATTTCATTCTACCCAAATTCTTCTTTGAATAAAGAGGAGATGTACTCCATTGATCATATTTTGAAAATATTTCATTAACAACTTCCATTTTGTTTTCATAGCAGTTTTAACCATAAGATCCAAAATATTACAATTTTTATAGATATGATGAAAAACATGTTTTCCAAATACCAATATTTTTAATTCAATTCCCAATATCAAACACCACCTACAACCCGTCTACGGAGCGTCTAATTACAACTAAAGATTAATATGAAAAATGCCGGCAACAAGGCTCCGGCTATACCTCAAAATACAAAGTACATGATAAACAAATGATACAAGACCTCGAAAGGAAGTGGGGATCACCAAGTTAGCCGAAAAGAGCGTACCGCTATCACTGATCACTATCGCCTACTGTGGAACCACCTGCATCCATTAAAGATGCAGCGCCCTCGGCAAAAGTGACATTAGTACTGTCGAATAGTACTAGAATGTAAAGCTAAAAGTCCTTTTTCAAAATAGAATAACATATAAGAAAAGGAGTCACAATCAATAATATGCAAATGCTGAATTGAAACATAACAATTTTCAAAATACGAAAGTAATACATATTATTAGTTGGGAGATCTTTAGTATTGGTAATACCACAGGTCACGATACCACTAATCACAATGCCACTGTATTCTTGGCACGGAGTCTGATCACGGCTCGATCGGCTAAGCCACCTTATTTGAAGGCATCAACCACAATCACATTTTGTATCACAGATTTATATCACAATTTCCAGCACAATCAACACCATGTGTGCGGCATGGCGTCCGATCACAGCCCGATCAGCTAGGACATCTCACCACAATGTCGTGTGGTTCGACATCATCCACTTTTACCAATAATCTCATCCCAATTGAGGGGAATAATTTCATCACATCAATCTCATCCCAAATAAGGGGAATATTCACAATTCACTCCTACACCGACACATGTAGTTTCGGGGATAGGTTATTTCAACCTACCCTTCCACGGTGACTATCGATTCTCCCAATAATTTTTTTTTTTTATTTATTTGAACACAAAGGTAAAATAAACATACAAATGTACTCACCTCAACATCTTTCACATGGTATAAATCTTCCCGAGTATTTTCAACCACTCACAACTACAATATTTCCTTGGCTCTGTTGGTCATTCACAATTCTTTATTCATGGCACAGTGGCCATATTTCATATTCAACACTTTCACTCCTTTTAATTTCAAGGATCATCACCAATTACCAACATATAGAGTATTTCAGAAATCATATACCTCAAGTTCATTAGTATGGGACTTTAAACACAAAAATTCTTCCCAAAGGAGGGGACATACCAACCAACAATATAAACACACATCAAAGTAATAAACAAGCAAATATACCAATTATTCTTGAATTACTCTTTTCCAATCACGACAATGTACAATTCCAACACCGGAGTACGTAAGAACTCGGATCACATTGGATGTATTTATAAGGTAATGTGTTATCTAAAACTGCCACTTATGAGCATAAATTGAGTATAAAGCCTTTAGGCAAATTCTACTTTTAGAAGTCATTTTTAAAACAGTTGAGTCGGGGCTTATTTTATAATTTGTTTCACATTTTCTCATTTCATTGGCATCACTAATCAGAATCAGAACATAAGGTCTCGACACGTTGGTCACACTCTATTTTAAAACATCTTTATAGATTATCAAAAGTAAGACGCACTCAATCAAGACATTTTGTACACATAGGAGCATTAAGCACATCCAATTTTCCTCACCCAATTGGTATACTAGTTTTCATTTAAATTACGACTCAAAGCCATAATATTTTAATAAACAAACCATACTTTGAACATCTAGCTTTAAATGTAAGGCTCATTCGAAATAATCAAGTTTATAAGTTTATAGTGGATAACTTGAAATGTAGAAATTAGGGATTTGGGGCCGATCATACTTAAACTTACGGAAACATTATGGATATCAATTCCTAGAGAGGAAGTTTAGCCAACATACCTCGCTTTGAGATTTCCTTAAATTACTACAACGTTTCGGAAATTCTAGCAATCCCAATATATTTTGAGACATAACAAAACTGAACCATAATTAGGAAGATATTCATGGTCTCAACTCATTGGAGCATTATATCAAACACTAGGTGTGCAAATTTGGCTACAAGGTTCTTCTACAAGATTTCCTTCATTCCATAACCCAATCTTTACTTATTTGAGCTCAACCATCTTCCCACAAACCTTATTAGTACATATATGTATACATAGTACTCTCACACTCAAGAATCATACTTCTCATGACCTACGTTTAATCAAAATCCCGAAATTTAGGGCTAAGGATTAGAATCTTACCTATTAGATGAAGATCTTGTGAAATCTTCAAGCCTTGAGCAAGAATTGATGAAAGAAATAGCTAGGTCTTTTCTTTCTCTCTCTAAGATAGCTCTCTCTCTCTCTCTCGCTCGCCTGCTCTCTATCGCTATCTCTATCTCTATCTCTCTCTTTCTCTCTCTCTCTCTCTCTATCTCCCTCTCTATCTCTCTCTACAAATCACATTTTACCTTCTAAAATGACCCCCTAAGGCGTTATATCAAAATTAGATCGGATATGAAAATTCCCGAAAATGACCCCTGAAGTCAACTATGTGGTGCAATTATGCTATAGCATATCGTTTTGTGGACAACAAAATTGCAGCATAATCAATTATGCTATATCATAATCAATTATGTGACAACATAATAGTTTGTCCGTCTCTGCTCCACTTTGCGATGCTTATGCGGTCAGCGGAACCGTTTGTGGTCGCGAAATTGATCGCAGATCCAGCCTTTGGTAATTTGATCATAACTTTTTGTATGAGTGTCCAAATGACGAACGGTTTGAAGCGTTAGAAACTAGACTCGAAGATCTTTCATTAGGTAGGGCGTTAATCACATAAAACCTTATATATATATATATATATATATATA